>WNWU01000035.1:3221893-3285797 GCA_012654045.1 Ptyas mucosa
GGGGGGGAGAGGAGGGGGCGTCCCCTTACCTTGGTGGAGCCGGAGGAAGAAGCGATGTAGACTTTGATCACCATCCTAGAAGAGACCCAGCAAGGGCGCTTCCTCGCCAGGCAGGCCAAGCGAGCGTCGGAGTTAGGGCGGGGTGGGAGCGGGGTCGGTTGGAGAACCGGAGCAGAGCCGGGCGAGGTCCAGCGGTGGCCAAGCGCTCCACCTCCCGAGCCTCTCGCGCGCTCTGCCTCTCTCGATCTTGCCCAGCGCCTGGAAGATTCGGGCGGAGCACGTCTGCTAAAAGGCGCCGTGGCAAAAGGCGGGGCGGAGGAAGCCCCCGTCAAAGGGAGCGGGGCTGCGATGCGGAGCAAACCCCGCGGAAGACGGCGGATGGGCTGGCTGGGAGGGAGGGAGGGAAGGAAGGAAGGAAGGAAGGAGGGAGGGATTCGCCTCGGCCAGCGCTCCAACCCCGGCCCCTTCCAAGCCGAGAGCCAAAGCCAGTCGGCTCCGCCTTTTGAGAAGATGCGCCAGGTTGCAACTCTCGTCTTCTGGAATTAGCATCCTTCCCGGGTCAAAACCAAGCTGGGAGAAAGAGCTGGACTAAACAGGATGGAACAACACAGTTGGAAGGGACCTCGGAGGTCGTCTAGTCCAACCCCGGCCCCTTCCAGGCTGAGAACCGAGCCACCTGCCCTGCCAGGTTGCAACTCCCATCTTCTGGAATTAGCATCCTCCCGATTCAGAACCAGGCTGGGAAAAGAGCTGGACTAAACAGAACAGAATAACGAAGTTAGAAGGGACCTTGGAGGTCGTCTAGTCCAACCCCGGACCCTTCCAGGCTGAGAACCAAGTCAGATGCCCTGCCAGGTTGCAACTCCCATCTTCTGGAATTAGCATCCTCCCGGTTCACAGCCAGGCTGGGGAAAGAGCTGGAATAAACAGAACAGAATAATGAAGTTAGAAGGGACCTTGGAGGTCTTCTAGTCCAGCCCCCCGCTCAAGCGGGAAGACCCTATACCATTTCAGGCAAACTATTGTTTTTTGGTCTTTTTTAAATTTGATTTATATGCCGCCCTTCTCCGGAGACTCAGGGCGGCTTACAATGTGCTAAGCAATAGCCTTCATACTTTTGTATATTTATACAAAGTCAGCTTATTGTCCCCACAAACTGGGTCCTCAATTTACCTACCTTAGAAAGGATGGAAGGCTGAGTCAACCTTGAGCCTGGCGAGATTCGAACCTGCAATAATTGCAGGCAGCTGGTGTTAATAACAGGGTGCTTTAGACCACTGTACTACCAAGGCTCTTATTATTGTCCTTGCTTTTCTTTAAAATCTCCAGTGATTGGGCACCCACAACTTCTGAAGGCAAGTTGTTCCACTGGTTAATTGTTCTCACTGTCAGGATTTTTTTTTCTCCTCCTTTCTAGGTTGGTTGGTCCCAAGCCAAGGGCATAAAGATGTCCTGCTGAAGGGACACCTTTGATTTTGCATTTTTAAAAAATATATAAATCCAGGCTTAGAAAAACAAAATGCTCCAAATATAGATGGTTTATTGTGGCTTTGCCTAATTGAAGCCCTTCGAAACACACTGGCTGAACCTGAGCTTTGGGGTTAAATCAGTGTTTCCTGAACATTCTGCTTCCCCCTTTGAAAAATTATGGGGGTTTCATCCCCACAAGAGCTTTTGCTTGTATATGG
Source organism: Ptyas mucosa (assembly GCA_012654045.1). Classification (NCBI taxonomy): domain Eukaryota; kingdom Metazoa; phylum Chordata; class Lepidosauria; order Squamata; family Colubridae; genus Ptyas; species Ptyas mucosa. Next base: position 3,223,582 of record WNWU01000035.1, read on the forward strand.
TCTATTGATCAATATTTACCATATTAAATATTAAAATGCAATGGTTTTGCTGCCACTTGTGATGATTGCATGGAGAGATTTTAATACTGTATTATTTGCAGCAGAGCCTGGCAAGTAATTTTGATTTTGAGGTGGCCTGAGAGGTTCTTATGAGATCCCTCAGGGTGATAAGCAAGATTGTATAATCTTAATAACAGTAACAGTTACAGAGTTGAAAGGGATCTTGAAAGCCATCTAGTCCAACCCCCTGCTCACGCAGGAGACCTATGCTAGAAATTCGAACCACCGAACTGCCGACTTTTCTGATCGACAAGCTCAGCGTCTTAGCCACTGAGCCACCTAGCCAGGTCCTGACGGTCCTAGGACCACATTTTAAAAAACACTGCATTAAACCATAGTTCACTAAGTTAAAATTGGCAGGAATGGCATAGGTTGTTTTGTATTTTGTTCAGAGTGTATAAAATCAAGTGTGTCTTGTCCAACAAACGGCACACGTAAGATGGTGCCCAGGTAGCAACATTGACATAGCTGAAAGAATGGATTGAACTAAGAAATATAAGACTGGAAGGGCATGATTTGCAACTGGGTTGGCATGCTTTTTTTGTGGTATGGTAGAAATAAGATACATACATACTTTCATAGGCATTATATAAGAAATGATTTGCTATTGGTTTGGGAGAAGGTTAGAGATAAATACTATGTGAAAATACCAATATGGGAATTCTGGGAGTTGAAGTCCACAAGTCTTAAAGCTGCCAAGTTTGAAGACCCCTGCTATTGGGTATCCTACCCGACAAAATTATATATTTATATAAGTTTAAAATATATTTATCTGATTAGACACGTAATAACAGCTGCAAGAATGGTTTATGCTCAAAATTGGAAATTAAGAGAAAATGCCTTTGGAAGATGAAGTAATAAAAAAGATTTTAGATTGTGCAGAAATGAGCCGATTAACTTTGTTGATTAAAGATAGGGAAGAATCAGAATACTTTAGTATATGGAATTATTTTTATTGTTGGTTGGAAAAGAGATATAAATGATTAGTTTTATAACTATGTGTAAAAAATTGATGGCAAGAATAGGGTTATAGGAATGAACTTTTATAGTGGTTTGGATGACGCTTAAGATAGAAGAAACTTTTGGAACAAGAAGAATAAAAAGAACTGAAGAAGTCAACACCGAGATATCACAGGGGAGGGATGATTCATGTATTAAATGTTTGTTTGTCTTAAAAAATAAAAAAAAAACTTCAAAAAAAAAAAAGATGGTACCCAGGCACATAGTTCAGCCAGAGGTGTGGCTCATAGCACTCAGCACATCGAAATGAGATGTTTGAAACTGGTTTATAAAGTGTTGCATGTACAGTAATTGTGGGTTGCACCATGTTGTATGAACCCAGCAAATTGGCTGTCTCTACAAATAATGGTTAACTAAGTTGTTTCGGACAACGACGTGGACGGCCTATAAATTTTATTTTAAAAAGTCTCAGAATAACCTAGCATCTGCAGGGTTCAGATTTGTGCATTGCTTGCAGACGTGGAATATCATATTTTCTGCAAGGTTTATGGCTTCTTGGTTGCTTCTTGGATACACCCAAGTGTATCGTTTGCAGGAGACCAATAAGGCACCTTAGCCATTTTAAGCTATGTGGATTTCAACTCCCAGAATTCCACAGCCAGCATGAGTTGAAGTGCACACAACTTAAAATGGCTAAAGGTTGAGAAACACTGAGTAGAGCAAGGGTCTCCAACCTTGGCAACTTTAAGACTTGTGGACTTCAACTCCCAGGATTCCTCAGCCAGCAAAGAATTCTGGGATTTGAACTCCACAAGTCTTAAAGTTGCCAAGGTTGGAGACCCGTGGACTAGAGCATCATTTGCTTCAGCCCTTTTGGATCTTGAGCTTTTTAGTCAATCAGCCATTTGATGTAACCAAGAAGGGTGTGTTGTAAGACCAGGAGACATGCCTTCACTTCCTGTGGTTTTGTTTATTTCAACAAAAGGAAACAACTTTTTGTCTCCCATCTATTTCTCTACAGCTCCGTTTGCGGAACACGCAAAGTAGCCAATCCCATCACACGTTGTGCAAATCCAGTCTGTGCGTTTGTAGTTTGGGGGAGTGTTTCTCAACCTTGGCAACTTGTAAGGTGTGCGCACTTCAACACCCAGCACTGAAGTCTTGCTTAAAGTTTAAACGGTGGAAAAACATTGGTTTAGGATATTGCATGAAGCTGGAAAAAACCAGGTTGAAAAAAAACATGGTTTAGATATCAATAAAAGGGACGTGGTGGCTCAGTGGCTAAGACGCTGAGCTCGTCGCTCGAAAGGTCGGAAGTTCAGCGGTTTGAATCCCTAGTGCTGCGCAACGGAGTGAGCTCCCGTTACTTGTCCCAGCTTCTGCCACCCTAGCAGTTCGAAAGCACATAAAAAATGCAAGTAGAAAAATAGGGACCACCTTTGGTGGGAAGGGAACAGCGTTTCGTGCGTCTTTGGCGTTGAGTCATGCCGGCCACATGATCACGGAGACGTCTTCGGACAGCGCTGGCTCTTCGGCTTTGAAACGGAGATGAGCACCGCCCCCTAGAGTCGGGAATGATTAGCACATATGTGCGAGGGGAACCTTTACCTTTAATGAAATAAATGAAACCCCGAAGTAAAAATACATAGAGGGCATTGTGGGGATTTTTAAGAATGGCTAGCAGCACCTCCAAGGATGTGCCAGCAGCCTGCTCTACCAAGCCCAAAAATCAGTGGCTTCTTAACTTTTTTCTAACATTATTATTGTTTATTGGTTCGATTTATATGCCGCCCTTCTCCGGAGACTCAGGGCAGCTTACAGTGCGTTAAGCAATAGCCTTCATACTTTTGTATATACCTGCTTAGTAGGGCTTTTGGCCTCCTCTAAGCGGTGTTCTTTTTTATACAAAGTCAGCTTATTGCCCCCACAATCCGGGTCCTCATTTTACCTGCCTCGAAAGGATGGAAGGCTGAGTCAACCTTGAGCCTGGTGAGATTTGAACTCGCAGTAATTGTAGGCAGCTGGCAGCTAGGTGCTATTTAACAGCGCTTTAGTCTGCTGCTCCACCAAGGCTCCTTCGGAACCTTTTCTTGATCATCAGAGTCACTTAACAGAGACGGGAGGTGTACAAAATAGATGGGACAGACAGGTAGATAAGCAAGCTCATCTAGTCTGTGATACTCAACATTGGCAGTGGGTCTCCAGAGTTTCAGACTTTTTGGGGGGGGGGAGGGGGAAAAATGTCACAGGCTTTTTCAGCACTTTCAATGTGACCGTCTATTCTGAAGGAGTTGGAATTTGAAAATGGCGGTGGAGGTCAGAGTAGTGGAGGGGTTTCAATTTGAGTGGATAAAGAAGTATGGCTGCACTTTGCAACTAAAGAGAGACCTCTGCTGGAACAGCTAGAAAATTAAAGTGACTGACTCACTTGTTTTTCAACCTTGGCAACTTAAAAAGATGTGTGTGGACGTCAAGCTCTCAGAATTCCTCAGCCAGCATGGCTGGACTAACTGGTTCCAGCAAGAAGCCCAGAATTCAATATACAATTCTTTCCCACCGATTCTTTGCAGGGAAGGGATATGCAAGCCACCCTAGCTCTATTTTTTTTTTAAATTTAAAAAATGCAGACCTCTTTAAAATATGTCAGTGCTATTTCTATTGGAAGCAGAGGGGTCTACAGATCTGTTTACCAACTGTTTGTTTAATAACATGGAACTAAGAAACTACTAGGCCGAAAGTGAACAAACCGCATCTGGGTTTATGATGGTGCAGAAATCCAGCCGCTTTTAAACTTTTACTTTGTTTAAAAATGTATTTACTTTTGATTTGAAACTGCCCAATAGCCAAAGATTTCTTCACACCTCGTTTGCAATAAAACAGGAGCTGCATAGATGCTTCACCGGTTGATCTGGATTCACAGCACCTGGCTTGAAGAAGGTCCTCTGGGATGACAGCAGCAAATAGTGGCCATGACAACTGGTGGAGCAACAGTTGAACAATTGAGATGCAGGTTAACAAGGACTCGTCCATTGCTACTTTAGAAAAGATTGCGCATAAGGCTTAAATAATGAAACACCACAGGAAGGAAAGCACAATTCTATCCCAAAGTGGGTGGACTTTTGTATTTTATCTCCGTCGCCACAGACCTATTACCGGCAGTGGAAAAGAAGTGTGGGGGGAGTGAAAAAATGAGAGGGAGTTTGACAGGCAATCTGGCTCTCTAGCCATGTGACTCATGGACCACGGGTGCTTTTACTTCTACAAATAAACAGCATACAATATTTCTTCTGTTGTGTCAAGAAGAGTTTGGTGAGAGTTGGACAAGCTGCTTCTGGGTTTAATTTGATTAGAAGAAGGTATATGGATTAGGGCAGAGTGATGTCTTCAGCAATCTGACTACATCCTTGGGGGGAAAGATAGAGATAGGTGGAGCTAAAGGTGAAGTGGGTGGGGCCAGACCCCAAGGCAACCACACATCATCCTTAGTGAAGCATGCAAACCAGCGTTTGCATTTCCTGCGTCGGATGAGGACAGCACATCTTTTTCCTTCTGTCCCGGCCACTTTTTACAGTGGCACAACTGAGAGTGTCTTAACAAATTGCATCACTGTCTGATTTGGTGGCAGCAGTACCTCAGATAGAAAGTCCACACAGAGAGTGGTAAGGACAGCAGAGATGATCATAGGAAGCTCACTTCCTGATATTCAGGATACTGCTCATAAGCGCTAAATGCTTAGAGCTCAAAGCATTGTTAGAGACCCCACATACCCATGTCACAGTCTGTTTCTGTTGCTCCCCTCTCGGAGGTGGTTTTGAAGTATTTCTAGCAGGACTACCCGATTCTGTAACAGCTTTGTTCCCTAGGCCATCCATCTGGTAAACTGACAAGAGTCGTTTTTCTTGCTATGTACATGTATACATCCAAACTAGACTGTTGTTTCTCTGTGTCATATATGTAGGTATATGCATAATTCTGTATTTTATTTATGTACCGTGTTTCCCCGAAAATAAGACCCTGTCTTATCTTTTTTTGAACCCTGAAATAAGCGCTTGGCCTTATTGCCATGCGCTCAAAAGCCCAATTGGGCTTATTATCAGGGGATGTCTTATTTGGGGGGAAACAGGGTAGTGTATAGGTAGGGTGGTGACCCTTCAAGAGCTGTATGCAACAAAATTTCATTTTCATGTATGCCAATTAGTGTACATTCAAAGTGACAATCAAGTTTTATTCTATTATTCACCCAGATGCAAGTCAATCCACAGAAAACCATCCTAGAGCTTGTTAAGGAATTCGCAAAGTAACCCGTGCAAGGGTGTGCACATGAAAGCGATTGAGAGTAGTTACGAATAAACACAACCAACACAGAGATACACTGAGTTGTGTTTACTTTGAGGAAATAGTAAGGCACAGTCCAATAAACAGTCCTACACATATAAGGCAGGAGATAGCAAAACGACAGTCCAGGGATAATCCAATAACAATGTCTTCTTACCCGTCGTCATAGTCATTCACAATAAACGGTTCTTCTGGATTTGCAAACAGTAGCATAGAGAGATATCAGACAGCAAGAACAGCAAAGAGAAACAAACCATGTTTCTAACTCCCTCTTAAGGACATTGGCTACAGTGCTAACCAATCAGGACACAGTATGATGCAATGCAGCAGTCTTAAAGATATATTGAGGGTTTATATATTGCCAACCCAACAAGTTAGGTAATAGTCATTTCCTAACAGAGCTGTTATGTTCATCCCTTCAGCCCTACAAAGTGACATGCCCTTGTTGCATGTCCTTCTTAACAATGCCTGTTCCTTCAGTGTTCTCTCCATCAAGCCAGCCAACACTCTGTTCTTTCCGCCAAAAAACAGCTGGACATTCAGGGGAAATCCACTAGCATCTATCAGATTACAACAGAAAAGTTCAGCCCTGGCAGGGAGGGGGGAGGGGGAAAGCTTGTCAACTGCTACCTAACTCCCACGAGAAAATTAGAAACAGCTTGGTTTGCTCAAGAAAGCCCCTTTTACCCTCAAAAAAAGAGAAGGAACTGGCTTTGCAAGATAACAGGTGACCAAAAGGGCTGGTCCCGGAATCATTGTTATGCTGCAAATCCCAAAGGTGCTTTTTTTTCAGGAGGCAACTGGAGTTTCTTGTTTTTTTCTTTGAAGATGTTTCGCTTCTCATCCAAGAAGCTTCTTCAGCTCCGAAGTCTTCAGTCTTCAAAGAAAAAACAAGAAAGTCCAGTTGCCTCCTGAAAAAAAGCACCTTTGGGACAACCATGACCTGGATGACTGAGGGTCTCTACGGACTTTTAGTTATACAATGTGAGATGAACCAGTGGTTAAATTCAAATTTTTTACCTACCGGTTCTGTGGGCGTGGTGTGTCTTGGTGGGCGTGGCAGGGGAAGAATACTGCAAAATCTCCATTCCCTCCCCACTCCTGGGGGAAGGATAATGCAAAATCCCCATTCCCTCCCCACTCCTGGGAGAAGGATATTGCAAAATCTCCATTCCCTCCCCACTCCTGGGGAAAGGACAGTGCAAAATCCCCATTCCCTCCCCACTCCTGGGGGAAGGATAGTGCAAAATCCCCATTCCCTCCCCACTCTTGGGGGAAGGATACTGCAAAATCCCCATTCCCGCCCCACTCTGGGGCCAGCCAGAGGTGGTATTTGCTGGTTCTCCGAACTACTCAAAATTTCTGCTACTGGTTCTCCAGAACCTGTCAGAACCTGCTGGATTTCACCCCTGAGATGAACATCCTTTGAGTGGTGTGGGAGTAGGAATGGTTTCCAGAGAAAAAAATTGCAGAGTACAGAACCAGGAGCACTACTCAGGCGATCCTGAGGACACAGATAAACCTCCAAGTGCTTCAACGACCCTCTAAAAGGATGCAGATGACCAGCTGTCTGCAAAGAACATAAATCCTTCCATTCCCCACCATCCAGTCAGAGTTGAAGAAGCTCCTTGGATGAGAAGCGAAACGTTTTTTAAAGAAAAAAAACAAGAAAGTCCAGTTGCCTCCTGAAAAAAAGCACCTTTGGGACCTGGATGACTGAGAATCTCTACATACTTTTATGCTGCAGATGTTTGAAGAGGGCCATTAAACACATTATCCTCATTTGTGACAACAAAGGAAAAACAAGGGTGATCTACCATGGAGATGATAATTTGGTCAGCTGAATAGGTTCTGCTTCGATTCAGTTCAAAGCCTCTAAATTAAGTGGTGGTGAACAGCAAGGCATTCACTGCTTGCATTTGTTTTGTTTTAAAGCAAGATGCTTTGTAGCCAGAACTTGGATGAACATATAGGATGAATGAAACCAGAGGACATACAAGTATTTTCACCACTCCCATGCTTCAATTATTGTGCTTTTTTTAATGTATTGTTTATTTAAGGCATTTAGACCTTATTCGCCACCTGAAAAGACTCCTAGTGCGGCTTCTGTAAAAATTAATGCAAATAAGACTGTCTCTACCTGAAGGTTTCCCATCTATGAAACATGATAAAATAGGAATGAGGAATGAGGAACAGAAAAACAAGGAAACCCAAGACCAACATTGTTAAAGTCTTCTTTTGAAAGCAGAGAACAAATTCCTTACTTTTTCTTTCCCTGCCCATTTTAAAAACCTAAGTACCAATATGTAGTGAAATAACTCCACAATGAAAACATCTTATTAAAGTTTATCATGAAATAAAACAAATGCAATAAAAAATTAAAGTTAGAGAAGTGCAGAAAGACAAAAATAGTGAATTTTGATTTTTTTTTCCGCAATACAGTAGAGTAGAAAAATACTTGCAACCTCAACCTTTTGCTTTACATTAAAATAGAAAACATTAAACATATTAGAAACACTGGATATGATCCTTAAAGAGTTGCTTCTTACAAACACCTTAGAGGCCTTTTTTCCCCTTTCAGGATCACATTATATCACTTCTATCACTCTCATAATCACCTCATTAACCTTTCAGGCGTAATAACCAAGTTTTATGCCAAGCATCCATATAACAAACTGAATCAATTTCAGAATATATCCCAGCAAAAGACAGGCTGTTCCATGTATTTTGATTGAAAGCAATATTTGCCTAAGCCCAATTCTGCTTTACCCACTGCATGTATTGATTTCAGGTCTGCTGGCAGTTGTATCTTCAGAACAAAGATTAGGGAAAAACTCAAAAATATTGCCATAGACAGGTGGTAACTTCTGCCGATGTACAAACTCCACGAGAACTTGAAAATAAAGGTGCAGAGTAATAGGTAAAGCCACTATGTTAAAGAAAGGCCAACTCAAAGACAAGTCAAGGAGCCTGAGTGGCGTAACAGGCTAATGCCTCCTATTAAGGCAGCATTTAACATCCAGCTGCCTGCAATTACTGTGAGTTCTAATCTCACCAGGCTCAAGGTTGACTCAGCCTTCCATCCTTTCTAAGGTGGGTAAAATGAGGACCCGGTTTGTGGGGGCAATAAGCTGACTTTGTATAAAATATACAAAAGTATGAAGGCTATTGCTTAACGCATTGTAAGCCGCCCTGAGTCTCCGGAGAAGGGCGGCATATAAATATAAATAAAATAAATAAAAATAAATAAAGTAAGACAGAGGTGCATCTTGGCTCACATCAACTTTCTTATAAGTAGTTTGGTACATCATCTTATGATGCAACATTAGCCAATGTTGCAATCTGATTGAATATTGATGGTGTCAAGCTCCAGAACCATGAATTGGATAAAAATGACATTTTCTGGACATTTTAGCTACTAACAGTTCTGAGGGAGTACTTAAGCTGGTGATTTATAAGTGAACTTCCTAAATTCCTTGTATTGTACAATGTGACTTCAAACAGTTTTGTTCCAGGAGCAACAACTGATTGACTAGAGATTCAGAGTACATGAAAGCTTTTAGAAAGCCACAGGATCCATCCATGGAATCTTAACCGCTATGATTAAGGCCCTTATGGTCCTGCAAAGTAGAAAAACAGAGTTGGAAGGGACCTTGGAAGTCTTCTAGTTCAACTCCCTGCTTATCCAATCTCCTCTTAAAAACTTCCAGTGTTGGAGCATTCACAACTTCTGGAGGCAAGTTGTTCCACTGATTAATTGTTTCCACTGTCAGGAAATTTCTCCTTAGTTCTAAGTTGCTTCTCTCCTTGATTAGTTTCCACCCATTGCTTCTTTTCCTACCCTCAGGTGCTTTGGAGAATAGTTTGACTCCCTCTTCTTTGTGGCAGCCCCTGAGATATTGGAACGCTGCTATCATGTCTCCCCTGGTCCTTCTTTTCATTAAAGTAGACATACCCAGTTCCTATAACCATTCTTCATGTGTTTTAGTCTCCAGTCCCCTCATCATCTTTGTTGCTCTTCTCTGCACTCTTTCTAGAATCTCAACATCTTTTTTACATCATGGCAACCAAAACTGGATGCAGTATTCCAAGTGTGGCCTTCCCAAGGCCTTATAAAGTGGTATTCACACTTCACGTGATCTTGATTCTATCCCTCTGTTTATGCAGCCTAGAACTGTGTTGGCTTTTTTGGCCGCTGCAGCACACTGCTGGCTCATATTTAAATGATTGTCCACTAGCACTCCAAGATCCCACTTCACAGTTACTACAATTGAGCAAGGTACCATATAATGGTAGTCATAATCTCCCTTTGCCTTTTCTGGATAGAGGCAGATACTTCCCAAAATCCTAGGTTACCACTACATAGAAAATTTACTTTCCAGGATGTTCTCTGGGGTTTTCATGGAACCCATGTAATGGGTTTATTCTTTAGTCCTCGAGAATAAAAGTACTATACTATGCGAGACTGAGGTGCTCTGCTTAGTAGTAACATGTCCTTATCTCATGTTTAATCAAACAAAATAAAAATCAGGGAAGGCAAGAGAGGTGATGCCAAGTGCCCTGTTGGCATTCCATGCATTAAGCAATAAACTTCAATAAAGGAGAATATTTGCAACTGAGGGTTGAAATGAAGGGGTTCTTCTTGGTCTCGGAGCTTGGTTGTTTTCTTGCAGACATTTCATTACCCAAATTAGGCAACATCATCAATAGTAAGCCCCATTCTTTACTAGCAATGATGATGTTACCCTAGTTCGAGTAAAGAAACATCTTCAAGAAAACAACCAAGCTCAGAGAGCAACAAGGATCCCTCAAACTAAAGTTTATAAGTCAGAAAGGCTGGATTGACACGGCTACTAAGCCACAATCCCTGGTTTTCAAAACGTACCAGTTAACTTTCTGTAATAGACTATGCCAAAACCAAGGAAGAGACATGGTGTTCCACTCATTTTGTTCTAGCTACAAAAAAGACCTCGTCTCCAGATCTCTTTTCCTACAATGGCCCAGCCCATCTACCTTGGGTGCAACAGGGAAGAAGCTGGATTTCACTTGGCCAAATCATCCACTTTAGTTTCTTTGCCGGTTTGTCCACTCTTGCTTTCATTCAAGATCGGGTGAACATGGGAATGGAAGGTATCTGCCCTTAGGTGTGTTCTGTTCACTTTTGACCTGCTTGACGTGAAGAAACGGTGAGAGCTGGAGAAGTAGACCAGACAGGTTTGACAGATCACTTGCCGCTTACCCTTCTGAATGAAAGATCAGCGACTGTCATCAAAGAAAAGAGGTGTTTTCTTTTCTCTTCCAACCATTAAGTTCCTATTATTTTATAGCCGTATTTCTGTTGACCTTTCCTCAGGAAGGAAAGACACTTTTAAGAAAAATAGCAATTCCTGCAATTTAAATCCCGCTGAAGTCAATTGAATGCCCAACTGGAGACACACAAATCTCAGGTTTAAGTGCCCTTCTCTATAGAGCAGGGGTCCCCAACCTTGGCAACTTGAAGACTTTGTGGACTTCAACCCCCAGAATTCCTCAGCCAGCAAAGCTAGAAGGGATAGAATCAAGATCACGTGAAGTGTTGACACCGCTTTATAATGCCTGGGTAAGGAATTACTTGGAATACTGCATTCAGCTTTGGTCGCCACGATGTAAAAAAGATGTGGAGACTCTAGAAAGAGTGCAGAGAAGAGCAACAAAGAGGATTAGGGGACTGGAGGCTAAAACATTTGAAGAACAGTTGAAGGAACTGGGTATGTCTAGTTTAATGAAAAGAAGGACTAGTGGAGACTTGATAGCAGTGTTCCAGTATCTCAGGGGCTGCCACAAAGAAGCGGGAGTCAAGCTATTCTCCAAAGCACCAGAAGGCAGGATTAAGAAGCAATGGATGGAAACTAATCAAGGAGAGAAGCAACCTAGAACTAAGGAGAAATTTCCTGACAGAACAATTAATCAATGGAACAACTTGCCTCCAGAAGTTGTGAATGCTCCAACACTGGAAGTCTTTAAAAAGATGTTGGATAACCATTTGTCTGAAGTGGTGTAGGGTTTCCTGCCTAAGCAGGGGGTTGGACTAGAAGACCTCTAAGCCCCCTTCCAACTCTGTTATTCTATTCTATTCTAAAGTTGCCAAGGTAGGGGACCCCTGCTATAGAGGTAAAGCATAAAGGTCTACATTTCCTGGGGTAGAGAAACCAATTTTCCTATCAATTAGCTCAGTTTTCTGGACTGGCACCATTCACTTAAACTATAAAGCATCCCCAACCAATTAAAATAAGAGTTGTTGGCTGAGTAGTGCCCACAGTTCCTGTGTCTGCGAAATATGGTTTTTCACACTTTTGCCTGCCGTAAAATGAAGACGCAGAGATTTGACAAAGCACGGCATCTGAAGCCCATAAAACTTTATTCCTTGAACTACCAGTGAACAGAATGTAGGGAAAGAGCACCAGCAGAGAAGTGCCAGATTTGCTTCTTAAAACGAGCCACTGCTCTAAAATTTCTACTATAGACAGCAACCATTGCATAAGTTTGCTGCTCATACTTTTCACCCTTAATAAGAACCCTCCACTGAAACTCTAACCTTGTACCTTTTTAAAGCTGTTTCCATAAAAGTGAGGAATTTACTAGGTATACCTTCACGTTTTCAAGTCTATTTATCGAAACTCAAAGCAAATCAGAATTAAACCATAAACCATTTTCTTTCCCAAAGGGGAAAAAAAAATTCTCTATCCAGCAAGAAAACATTTCCCAAACGAGAAAAAAAAATATTTTCTTTCCTAAACAAGAAAAAAAAAACTTTCCCAAACAAGGAAAAACATATTTTTTTCAACTGCTGGAGGGAAAAAAATAATCATCTTCAGGAGGAGGAAAAAAGCCATTCTAAGTAAATTCAGATACAATGTTTCCAATGGAAAGTCTGCAAAGTCTTTCCGTCTGCAAAGTTACAAAAGTTACAGAAAGTCTGCAAAGTTACAAAATCTTTTTTAATAGAATAGAATTCTTTATTGGCCAAGTGTGATTGGACACCCAAGGAATTTGTCTCTGGTGCATAAACTCTCAATGTACATGAAGAAAAAATAATATAATATTCATCAAGAATCATAAAATACGCAATAGACGCAAATGAAGACATTCTACATGCTGTTGGAAGATGTGAAGATAAGAAGATTAACAACTGGTTTAATCTAGTATGAAGAATTTAAATGTTTGATGTTTTAGTTGATTTGTTAATATGTACTGATAAATTAATAAGAGGTTTGATTATTATTTTTTAGTTAGAAAATGTTTTTTTAAGTGTTTTAACTATAATTGGACCTTGATGGTTTAAAAGTGGAGGACGGAAGAGTTTATATAGTATTTTATTTTAAATTTGGGGTTTTTGAATGAGGGTTTTTTTTTGTTTTCAATGAAAGAAGTTATAAAATATCTTGTTAAACTGTATAGATCTAATAATCTGTTAAGTGTGTATTAGTTAAATTGAGTAACGATAGGTTTGATTAGGTAATAGTTAACTGTTTTATTAACTGCTGTAATTATAAATGGATACTAATTCTGTTAAATTAGATGGAATAAGAAGAAAGAAGACTTGCTTTCCTTTTATCCATTTGTTTAATGATTATGATAAGTGAGAGATGGAGTTGAATTTAGGGGATTTAAGCTGTATTTTATATTTTGTATTTGCTCTAGGAAGTCGGGGGGGTGGGGAGGGGGGAGAAAATGTATGTAAAACTTTTAAAACTTTTTCAATAAAAAAAAGAATCATAAAATACAACGCTTAGTCATAGGATACTAATAAGCAATCAAATCATACTAGGAAACAAATAAAACAATGTAAGTTGTAAAGACATGGAGATAGCCATAAGTGGGAAGAGATAGGTACTAGTAAGGATGAGAAGAATAGTCATAGTCTTAGTAGTTAATAGTCTGGCATTGAGGTCCTAATCAGATCTACCTAGAATAGACATGAAAGGTGCCTAAAAGGTGACAATTTCGAAACAACAGCGAAGTGTTAATCTAGGCCTATTGCTGAGAGTTCTCTAAGGGGGAAACAGCTCTCCTTTGAACTGGAAGCCTGCAAATATCCAAGGTGGGAACCAAATCCCAATCCACAAAGCGGCTAGGAGCCTAACAAACGTTGCCTATTGAATTAAGAAGCGCGTGCATAGAGCATCGCTTCAGACAAGGCAGGCTACACTATTACAGCCCCTTCGAGCGCTTTTAAGTAGAAAAGGGGACGATGTGGATTTTTTATTTAAAACTTTCCATTGTTTCCTTTTAAAACCGCTCTGGGATCTTTTTTTTTGGGGGGGGAAAGAAGAGCGACGGAGCCGTCAAAGTCAGGAATAATCCATCAGAAGGAATTGCAGGGTTCCTAAATTCTTTCATTCGTTTGGTGGGGGGGGGGGGGGGGGGGGGAAGGAAGGAGGCGGCGCAGCCCCGGGCCTCCAGCCTAGCAAATGCACGCTCGTCCTTCTCTTGCAAAAGCAACCCACCGCTGCGAGGAAAGTGTCTCCTTTGCAAGCTGCTCGGGGAGGAGGGGGGGACCCGATCCTTCCATGCAGACCCATCGGACTAGCCTCCACCTCCTCCCCACCCCCGGGAGGGGGGGTGTTGCACTCTTAGCACCCCTCCCCCATCTGCACCCTTCTTCCTCCTCCTCCTCCTCCGCAGCCACTGCCTTCGCCAAGAGAAGGCGCTAGGGCAGCCATGTTGCAGCCCGTGCAAAGGGAAAGCGAGCTCGCCCGTGTTGCACGCCGCCCGAGGGCTTTGCACAAGCCCCTTTCCTCGGGGCAGGGGGGGGGCAACTTTTGGCCTTTTTGCAAAGGGAGAGGGGGCGCTGCAAAGAGGCGCGAATTTGCACGGGGAGGGAATGGGGGTTTCCTTTCCGTTGCCCCAAGGGGCTGGGCGCCAAGGAGAGACGACGAGGGTCGTGCAAGCTTGCAAGAAAGGGGGGGGCGCAGGGAAAAGGAGGGGGCATAGAAGGAGGGGGGCTGGCCCTGGAGGCCCTGGGCCATTTCGTCCAGTTGGAGGTAGGGGGAGAAAAAAAAGAGGGGGGGTGTTTCAGGAAGCGCTTTTTAAGGCCCGCTCGCCTGCGCAGACGGCAAAAAAAAAGCACTGGGCGACGCGCGCGAGCGCCTCTCTCGCGCTAAGAGTCTGGCTCCGCCTCCCTCCCGAATTCTACAAATCGGCGCCTTCGGCCAGGTCTAGCCCGAGCTTTCTATTGGTTCAGGCGCGCGTCATTCTCGGCCCAGGACTTTCCTCGCGCTTCCCATTCATGCAGTTTGGTTGAGTGTTGGTGTATTTTACTGTTTGCAATAAAGAAGGGGGGAATTTTTTTTTTAAATTTAAAAAAAAAAAGGTTCAGGTTGGTTTTTGTGTGTGTGTGTGTGTGTGTGTTTTGTTTTTGCTGCTGCCGCTGCCATCCGCTCGTGGTGTTTTTATAGTTTTGCAAAGAAAGAAAAAGACTTTTTTGTTTTTGTTTGTTTTTTTTAAAAAAAAAAAAACCACCAACCCAGCCAGCCAACCAACCAACCAAAATCAGGCCTTTTTTTCTAAAAAAAAAAAAAGCGGGTTTGTTTTGCGCGCGGTGCTTTGATTCCCCCCCTTTTTTTTTCTCCCCCCCCCTCCCCACCTTCATCTTTTGCATTTGTTTCGAGGGGAGGGCGACCGCCTTTTTCCCTCCTCCCCCTTTTGCAAAGATCCGCATCTCTTTCTGATCTGCAACCAACTGTTTCAAAAGGATCAACTATGCCCAAAAGAAAGGTAAGCAAGCGAACGTGGTGGCGGCGGCGGCGGAGGGGTTGGGGGGGGGGGGGGCAACGGGCCGGGGGGGGGAAAAGCGCGGGAAAGCCCCGTTTGGGGGGGGGGGGGGGGGAGAGAGAAAGATGGCTTTGACTTGCGCGCGCGCGCCCGTGTGCTCGGTGTGTGTTTGTGTGTGTGTGTGCGCGCGGGGGGTTTCGTGGAAAGCCTTTTTTCTCGTGCAAGCGAGCGCTTGGCAGCCGCGATCGGCAATCCCGGCCGAAAAGCTGCTGAGCCGAGTGGAGTTTGGCTGGGGGTGGGGGGTGGGGGGTTTGTTTGCAGAACGGAGCCTGGCTCGGTGCGTCTCCATGCTGGATTGCAAACAGCCATAGTGCCGCTTGCTGACCGCAGGCATGGCAGGCAGGCAGGCTCGGCTGGCGCCCCACCTCTTCCCTCCTCCAAAATGCAAAGCCTTGCCGAGGCTCGGGGCTTGTCTTGAAGCCATCGGAGGAGGTTCGGGCCGAGGCTTCCCCCCACCCTCACCCCCGCGATCGGGGTCTCTGGCTCTCCTGCGTTTGCCTTTGTTCTTTTTATTTTTTTTTCCTAAAGCCCCCCCCTTCCCTTTCCTTCTCCCGGCTCTTCCTCCTACTTGTCATACCAGATGGTGGTGCAGTGGCGACTCGGAGCCGGTAGAGGGCGCAGAGCTTTGCCATATTTGGGGGGGGGTCTTTGAGATGTGGCAAGAGATTTCCGAAGCCCCAATTCGGTGCAACTTTAAACGAGGAGGCGTCTCTCTCTCTCTCTCTCTCTCTTGCTACACACACACACCCCTCCTCTTTTTAAAAATGTATTGTTTTATTCTTTTGCAAATCCGATCCTTGCGATTTACCCATGGGGCGGGGGGGGGGGGGAAGGGGAGGTTTTCCCGTTTTGAAAGTGCAGCTATATAAGGAGCTGAGAGGGGGAGGGGAAGCATGCCATAAAAAAATGGGGTGATGTGTGCAAAATGTGCGCAAGAGAGTTTGCAGGGCAAAGCAGAGGAGCCCCGACTCGCTTTATGTCCCCGCCTCCTAAAGCGAGAGATGCGTTTAAAAAGGCTCCACGCCCTTTGCAGGTCGTTTGCAAACGACCTTGTTCTTGCAGGTAATTTGGCGGGAATTTTTTTTTTTTTTGTGGGCTGCCTCCCGTTTTTTAAAGTTGGGACGCGATGTCGTCATGCAAAACGGACCGCCCCGAGAGCATTGTGGGATGTGTAGTCCGGGGAGTTTGGAAGAGTGTTCAAACAATGTAAAAGAAAAAAAGGGGGGAGGGAAAAGCCTGCGGGACTGTTAAAAATTGCAGCTGTTGGCAGAAGAATCTGATCCGTTTCTAATATTTTTTTTAAAAAAACGCGCTATATTTGATTGGGATTTTATTTTTAATTTTTTTTGCTGAAACACAACAGGAAGAGTTAGAAGGCTTGATGTGATTGATAAATTGGTCAGTTCCTGGAGTTTTCTTGCACTGCTGTAGGTGTAAATCTAGTTGCTCGCTCAGTTATTTATTTTTTTTTATCATTTGCCTCCAGAATTCAAGATGGTTTTGATTGATGCAAGATACAGTTGCCTTCATTTGTCAAGTTTTGATTGATTGATCCCAATAAAGCTTTTTCTCACCTTTTATGTTAAAAATGTCTACTGTCTCATGTTTACTAGGCCATTTATTTTAGTCAGTGAGATGCACCGCCAGTTTTTCTTGGCATCCATTTCTTTTTATAAAATTGGAACAAAAGTAAGTAGTTTATATTGTGCTTGTTTTTTTCTTCTTCTTAAACTAGGCTGCAGCTGAAGGTGAACTAAAGGAGGAGGTAAGTTTTTTTCATACACACACACACACACACACACACATATATATATATATTCAGTTGTCAAGATGCAGTGGGTCTTCAAAGGAGTTGGGAAAACATGTGCCACAAGGATTGACACGCAATGGGAGCATGTGGTAGGATTTTAAATCTACATGGCAAGGATGTTGGGAAGATTGATTTGTCAAGAGTTTGCAACTGATCAGCGCGCAGACAATTTATATACCGAGTAATCTGTGGCAGAATTCTTTTTACATGCAATGAAAAAAAATCTGTGCAGTTGGACTTGCTTAAAAGAGAAAATCACTTAGTAAGAACGGCGGGGTTCCCCCCGCCCCCAAAATAGTTTCTTCATAGTATTGTCATGCTATCAGCCACAAGTGGCTGCATTCAGTACATCAGTCTTTGAGCCACGGATTGCCAACCACAGTGTCCCTTAGGATTCTGCCTCAGTTTGTTACAAGAAACCAGTCTTCCTACTTGGAGAACGTGCTGCAGCCATCCTCAAGCCACTGTGGGCTCCGTTCCTCCTTTTCATCTGTGGGCCTGGAAGGAAGAGACTTCTACTTTTCAATTTCAATTGTTATTGCCCCGATGTCAAAAGTTTGTAGCTTGTTCAAGTTTATGAGTAGTGTGAGAAAGGGCCAGGATGACGACATTAGACTTTGGGATCAGTTCCTTTTTCGAATCAGATTTCAGTGTCACAGAGCTCTACAGTTGGTCAAAAGCTAAAATGAACTCCACGGGAATATCGGGAGAATGGAGATACAAACTGAACCCAGGAAATGGTTAGTTCTGTTCTTGTTTGTCTTCAGATCACTTTCAATTCCTGGCGACTACACAGAACACTCCCTGCAGTTTTCTTGGCAACAGATGTGGAAGTGGTTGGCTCTTGCCTTCTCACAGTTAAGATTCCAACAACCACCCTGTTGGCTTTGGCCTAAGGCGGAACTGGAACTCATGGTCTCCTGGTGCTTTCATTACCACACCAAAGTGGCTCACACTCACATCTCTGTCCAACAAAATGTATTAAGTTGGGCAGAGAGCAAATGTTGTCGTTCATCTGTATCGTTTTTGGTTTTTTTTACACCCAATAAAGCAAACATTTTGGGAAATTGCTAACCATACTAACTTCTACATCCTGATAAGTAATCAGATAAGCTAGAATATCCCAGTTAAGTTGTAAGGCATTCTTAGTTTAACAGACCTCAGAGTTTATTGTATTAAGAAAAGTGCCTAGAGAAGAGAATATGTAGACATAATTGCTTGTTTCTGTTCCAGTCAGCTATGGTTATTAGGCTGTAAGAGTTACAAACCAGCCTTACAGTCTTGGCATTCCTTCAATATAGCATTTCATTTTTTGCAAAACTATCCGATGCATTTATTATTTTTCAAAATAAGCCTTAATGAATGTAGTGGGATTTTTGTGCTAAATGAGAAGAGCATGGTTGCCTGAGGTATGTTGTTTTGAATTTCTGTGAATTCTACTTTTAAGAAAACTGATGTTCGGTTTTAGTAATTTGTTTTTCTCTTCTGCAGCCAAAGAGACGATCGGCTAGACTGTCTGCTGTGAGTGTACGACTCTTTTTTAAAAATCCATATTACATTAAAGCTGTTAAAATCAATAGATCTTTCAAAGTATCACTCAGGTGGCCTCCTGTGAATTACTTCCAAGTCTAAATATAATATTTACTCTAAATAAATACATGACACTATTGCTTCACCACGATAAGCCACATCTCAAGTATTTTCCAAACTTGTCAGCTTCTAAATAGATGGACTTCACATCTCCCAGAATTCTGAGCCAGCATGGCCACAGCTAAGAATTCTGGGAATTGAAGACCATAAAAGTAGAAGCTGCAGAATTGGAGGATTTGGAGAAAATTTGAAATAGAAATTATAAAATAACTAAATCGGCAAAATACAAAGAGAAACAATATAAAATGTTCTGTTGCTGGCACTTGGCACCTTCTAGGCTAGCGAAGATAATATCCAAATTTAAGCTCGACCTGTTGGAAATGTGGTCAAGAACTAGGTACCTTTTATCATACATGGTGGTTGTGCTCTGAAACAAAGTACTGGAAGAAAATACATAGATGGTTTATAGGAACTAACAGGACATCAGATAGAATATACCCCCGAACTATTTCTCCTAGGGATAGCTAAAAGGAAATATGATAAAAGAATAATATATTTCATTTTAAATATAATAACCGCAGCAAGGTTAGCTTTCGCGCAATGTTGGAGAAATACGAATATACCTTCCGAAGGTTTAGTAATTAAAAAAGTATTTGACTCTGCTGAAATGGATAAATTAACAATTGAACTGAAAGGACAAATAGATTCGGAATACTACGCAATATGGGAGAAGTGGTATAATTAGACTGAGAACAGAAAAAAAAGAAAAGAAATAGATTAAATAGAAGTAGAATTAAAATGTATAGTAAAAATGTATAGAGTGTATTTGAATTGGAATGTTACGATATGTAAATGTTCTCAGTTCTGCATAAGATGAGTAATTGTTTATCTGTAAAAACGCAATAAAAATATTAATTAAAAAAAAGAAGCATGGTTAAGAAACACGGATCTAGATCCTTGTTCTCTTTGTACATGTACATTTTACTTCAGTCATAATGGGGGGGGGGATTATTATTTCAGTAGCTGCTCATCTCAAATATATGATCTCAGGTAGCTTACAATACCTAAAGGCACTATCCAGATCCAAAATAGAAATCTTGTATAAAAATAACTTTTGCGTTGGGATAAATGTTCCCAGAGTCAATGGTGGTTTATGAAATTATAGCTGCCACTTTTATTTTAAGGCTACCATTGTAATCCTAAGGGCCAGGAAATTCAGACGTTTTAAAAGGGACCACAGAGGTCTGAGCAAATTGAATTAACAGGAATGCTGTGTTTATTTAATAACGTATCTGTGTGCTTTTCTTACAGAAGCCTGCTCCACCCAAACCAGAGCCAAAGCCAAAAAAGGCGCCACCGAAGGTAAATGGATTACATACTTACGTGTCCGAATGCCTTGACTTGAGGATTCCCTCCGATGTCAGAATGGACTCTCATTCCCTTAAAGAAGTCTTGATTTCTTTCTTTTTCTTTTCATGTATACTGATGACATGATATAGGTGATGATGAGGAAGATGATGATGATCTACCATCTAATTTTACTCGGGGGAAATATATTTGGAGAGGTTGGATTAGTAGCTTTTGATTATATGGATGCGAGAATCCAGCCTTGCTGTATTTATTCAGTTGTTTACGTTCGAGAGAACTGTTTTAGGCCAAGGAACTAAGCAGTAGCTGAGATGTCTCTAAAAGAAAAAAAAATGGATGAACAACTACACACCTTAGAGGTGGGCAGATGTGAAAGGGTACACGTACCCTGGAGTTTTCAATGAAAGTTCCTTCCCCTGAGCAGCTTTGCTGTCCACCATAACAGACGGTTTTAGAAGGGGAACACATCCCTAGCCAAGGCCCTTTCCAGGCCGCTTATCTGTGGGAGCAAAGTAAAATTTCTGCCGTGATCAGATTGTATCTGAAGATGGTACTGTGTTTCCCTGAAAATAAGACCCTGTCTTACGTTTTTTTGAATCCCGAAATAAGCGCTTGGCCTTATTTTTGGGGAGGTCTTATTATTTTGGGGCGCGTGTAGCAAGACAGGGATCCTCTTGCCATCTTACCTGATTTCCAGCTCTGTTTCCCTAACCCTAACCAGAGGAAATGGCGGGGACCGGCTGTGCATGCGTTTAAATATTTTCGGGGAGGGATTATTTTCAGGGAGAGCTTATTATCTGGGGAGGTCTTATTTTCGGTAGATTGTCATTCACGTAAGCCATAGAAAAGATTTATTGAGTAAGATGGGGGTAATTGAATGATGCATAATGGTTCAATTGTGAAACTTCATTGGGTGGGAGAAGGATAGTTTAATTCCCTATCTTTAAAGGTCACTGCTAACTTGACTGGGTCACTTTTCAGTTTAATTTTCTTAAGAGTTGCCTCGAAAGGAGAACAAGGAACCTATATTGAAAAGGACTAGGGTGACATGATAGCAGTGTTCCAGTATCTTAAGGGGCTACCACAAAGAAGATGGGGTCAAGACGACAATGGAAAGATGGGAGCATATCAAAAAGAGATCCAACCTAGAACTAAGGAGAAATTTCCTGATGGTTGGAACAATTAATCAGTGGAAGAACTTGCCTCCAGAAATTGTGAATGCTCTATCACTGGAGGTTTTTAAGAAGAGAATGGACAACCAGTTGATTGAAATAGTCTCGTGCTTGAGCAGAGATTGACTGGAAGACCTCCAAGGTCCCTTCCAATTTTGTTATTCAGTTATATTCATGATTTTCCTGTGAATTTGTTAAAGGGAGAAAACTATGGAGAAGTTACTAAATCTCCTATCTTGGGATTTTAGCCCTGTGCTATATTGATTATTGGATTTTGTATGATTTTGAACTCGGCCAGAACTTCAGTGAAGATTTTGGACTGCAAATAAAAGTTTGAAAATGTCACTTTAACAGGTCTGGTGGTAGGGGTGATGAGGAAGAAATGAGAGAAAGTTACATTAAGGTTCCAGCTAATTCATATGAAATAAATTAGTCTTGTAGTTGGCATTTTCTCTAGATTAAAATTGGTTTACATGTGCAGGTTGTTACTTGCAGTATACAATGTATCCTAGAAACTCGATTGACCATGTTTCTAAATAACCATTCTTCTTAGGTTACAATGTACAACGGAAATGAGTTCAAGTCAGGCCAAGAGTTGCCTAAATATTTTATCTATTTTATTTTGTACTGAAAAATAAATAAAACCTTTATCCAATTGAAAAGATATGC
Organism: Ptyas mucosa; assembly: GCA_012654045.1. Classification (NCBI taxonomy): domain Eukaryota; kingdom Metazoa; phylum Chordata; class Lepidosauria; order Squamata; family Colubridae; genus Ptyas; species Ptyas mucosa. The sequence continues at coordinate 3,245,359 of WNWU01000035.1, forward strand.
CCAGTCAGCATAAGTCAGGATCTCTTAAAAATTATCTGGGAATCCTGGCACAGAAAACTTCTTTAAAATTTGGATACATTTTATTAGCATTAACACAAATACTGATCTCTCAAGCTTTTGTTCTCCCTGCCTGGCATCGAAATATGATAATCTTGGTTTGAAAGCACGGATAAACGTTTTCTTCAATCATATATATATATACTTTATTAATTATTTGAGGTGATGATTTTTCAGTGGTATCTATACCTTAGAATGAGATTGCCAATACCTCACCTCTTTTTTTTGAATTTTTTAAAATTAAAAGATAATATGCACAGGTAGAAAAGTAGCAGTCCTAAAAAGGTTAAAAATACAAGGATTGGTCAGAAAGTTACTTTTTCATCAGTTGTAACTGTGAATGGTTGCTAAAAGTCGCAAAACAAGGACTAACTGTATTTTTTTTTTAATTTGATTTATATGCCGCCCTTCTCCGGAGACTCAGGGCGGCGGCTTACAATGCGCTAAGCAATATGTATGTATTGCCCTACCCTCAACAGATAAAAGATATTAATCTTATATAGGAGTGCCAGTTTTAGACAATGGTGTTTTGAGGCTGGCCACTGAAAAAGGATTGGTGAGCAAGTGAGATTTTACTGTCTCTCTGTTTGTGATTCCCTCTAACAGAAAGAAAAAGGGGGAAATGATAAGAAAGAGGACAAAAAGGTAGCAACAAAAGGGAAGAAAGGAGCCAAAGGAAAAGATGAAGCTAAGCAAGAAGATGCTAAAGAAGAAAACCACTCTGAGAACGGAGATACCAAAACTAACGAGGTACTGTATTATCCCGCTGTCCCAAGAACCATTTTCAAATGCATAGGGAATCTGGAAACTCCGCTCTCAACAGTTCCCGCTTTGTATCCAGCCCTTATAAATAGGTGGTCCTTGACTTATGACCACAATTGAGACCAGACTTTCCATTGCTAAAAACAAGGCAGTTGTTAAGTCAGTTGTGCTCAATTTTACGACCTTTTTATTATGGTTGCTAAGCAAATCGCCGCAGTTAAGTGAACCAGTCAGTCGCATCTCGTTTTTAACTTGGCTTCTCCCTAATACAAGCAGATTATTACAAAGATAATAATTATTTAGAGGAAGCATGCACAGCAGGGAGAAATTAGTCTCCGGTTTAATTCATTTATTTACCTGTTTTCTTCCTGAACCAACATGCAGATATTTCTTTCCCTCCCTCCCTCCCTCCCCCTCTCTTTCCCCCTCTCTCCCTCCCTTTCTCCCCCTTTTCCCCCCCCCCCCCCTCCCCCCCCCCCCCCCCCAACCTCTCACATTCTAATTTGGATGTTTGCTTCTTATTTTACCCCAAACTGCCACCAATATGATGTGCACATGCAGGTTTCTATTAGGCACAATGTGTTTTTAAAAGGGATTTCCCCCCCCCTCCCTCTTTAAATTCATCAGCTGCCTTCTGTACATACGGGACAGGGTAGGCATACATGGAAGCCGTACCACCTCATGCTTTCAGATGACTTCCTTATCGACCGATGGGCATTGTGCCATAAGAGTTCAAATTTAAGGGAAAAAATAACAGTTTGGCACTTGAGTTAGCTAATCAGCAAAAGCTGGGGAGTCTCCTCCTGCTGCTGTGTGCAAGAATGGAAGTTGGTAAACTCGGCAGAATTCATTGTGTATGGGACTGATCTACGGTTACGCCCAGTATCCTCTCCAATGGATTTTCTTCCTACCCTAATTCAATTTCTGTTTCTCTCAAATACTAACAGGCACCAGCTGCTGAAGTATCTGATGTCAAGGAAGCCAAGTCCGAGTAACAGATTATAAACCCTCTTCATTTCCATCATTTGGTATTCGTACCTCCATACTGTATTGTTAAGAGAGGAATATTTTTATCAACTATTTTATAAATGCAGGTTTTTTTAGCATGAATTTAATCATGGAACATCTTCATCTCGGTTACTTGGACTTCAAAACCAACCAACCAACCAACAAAAAAAAAAGAAAGAAAGAAAGAAAGAAAAAGAAAATCATTGTTTTTAAAATTTTGTGATTGTCATAGTTTGTATGGTACCCGGAAAGAATCAGTGGTGGTAGCTATTGACTTCTATCAGTATATAATCCCTTTGTGTGTCAGTCATACGGAATTCAGATTTTAATTTTACCCTTGTTGCGTGTTGTATGGTTTCTTAACGTGGGGAGGTCTAAAACAAAAATACACACAAAAAAAACCACAATTGCGTCAGACATTCCGGTGGTTCTGTGACTTGCTTTTATAAAGAAGGTGAGATATTTTCATGAAAAATCTTAAGAAGCTGGAAACTTGTTGTATCCCAAATGTAGTTTTATTTTGTCACATTTTGGAGAATAATATTAAAATATGTAATCATGTTTTTAAATGAAATACAAAAAAAAAACTTTTAAAAAAGAGAAGGACAGGTTTGACTGAATATACCCACTGTTAGGAATTTTGCTGGATTTATCTTAATAAAATGTCTCCTCAAAAGATTCATGATTTTGGGCTGCATTATGTTTATAGCTATACTTTCTGCCTTTGAGGCAGTGGTGAAATCCAAATTTTTTGACTACCGGTTCTGTGGGCGTGGCTTGGTGGGCGTGGTGTGGCTTGGGCGTGGCAGGGGAAGGATACTGCAAAATCTCCATTTCTGGGGGAAGGATATTGCAAAATCTCCATTCCCACCCCACTCTGGGGCCAGCCAGAGGTGTTATTTGCCGGTTCTCTGAACCACTCAAAATTTCTGCTACCGGTTCTCCAAACTGCTCAAAATTTCTCCAGAACCTGCTGGATTTCACCCCTGCTTTGAGGTTCTGTTCCTTTCCCTTGTGCAGGCAAGGCAATATTACTTACTGAGATTACATTTAATGTTACTGGGGATTTGATCTTTGGTTCTGACTTGTCTTTAAAAAGAAGAGACCCAAATCATGTTTAATATCTTGGCAAAACATGGTTTCTGATTTATCCTCTGAGCCTGGCTCCTTTTAATTTGCTTCGTCACCGTCAACAGATATGAATCTCGGTACAAATTCTTGTCAACCAATAGCATCTTCTTGTAAATTGAGGAGCAGGAGAGAAAGAAGAGATGTGCTACATATGTGGAGAACCCCTCAAGATTCTTGGTTCAGTAGGTACATTTGAAATGGGGAGAAATGGCTGGGGGTCGAACTGTTCTTGTGTGGGGACAGTTGATAGCTCATTCCCAAAAATGGTTGCCATGAAGGTTTGGGCTTTCACAAAACATGGCTGTATTAAAAGGCATCCTTATATGTTTTAAGACTTCTGCTAACTATTGGCCACCCAGAAGCCCTGGTGGCACAGTAGTTAGAATGCAGGATTGCAGGCAAACACTGCCCGCAGCCTGGAGTTTGAACTTGATGGGGCTTGAGATTGACTCAGTCTTCCATCCTTCCGAGGTCGGTAAAATGAGGACCCAGAGTGTTGGGGGCAATAGGCTGACTCCATAAACCACTTAAAGAGGGCTGTAAAGCACAGGTGGGGAGGATGTAAGATTTAAGTACTAGTGCTGGCAGTCTTGTAGAGAGTCAGTGCCAGTCCTTGTTTTGAAGGTTAAAAAGAGCTTTTAACAGGTGAGCTATGGAGCCTGGTGGTCTCTAAGGAAGCTACCATCAGGCAGCTTTGTATCCTCCAGATGGAAATCATTCCTTTTTATTTGGTAAGGATTATCTGCAAGTTAAGTGAGGAAGCATAAGGAATCCACAACGGTACATTTGTAAAAGTACAGTGAAAGTCAAGGTTTTAGTTTTAAATTAGTTCTCAATCTTGAACACTTCAAAATGTGTGGACTTCAGTTCTCAAAATTCCTCTGGCAATTCCCTCAGTTAGGAATTCTGGAAATTGAAGTCCACATTTTGTCAAGCTACCAAGGTTGAGAAATGCCGTCTTAAGTAAATGTGGGGCAGAATTTTATAGGCAGGCTTATATAGGCCACTTTACTTAAAACAAATTCTGAACACTGAATTCTGAAACAGACTGAAAAGATGTATACAGTTGTGTTTCAGTCACAACTCTTCCAGTCTCCTATCTTGCTAAGCCATCAAACATTACAGTACTCTCAAACATATTTTCAAAGTTCATAAGTTAAGAAAGTTATTTTGTTGTCTTTAACAGGGTCAATATTTGATTAATTGCAGATTTAAACCAGAAACACGTACAGTATGCTTGCCTAACGGTGTCTATAATAAATTACGGTTGGCTGGATTAGCATGTCAAAAGCAAATTCATCTTAACGTATAGTAAGGCTGTGTCATTCTTAAAGTGACCCACTAAACATACTACATTATTGACCTACTGATTTTGGTCTAAATGCAAATATAGTATTACTATTGCAAATATTAAAAATCCAGCTAATCATTCCAGTTAGCCACCATACTGGGTTTTCATCTAGTCAGTGCATTATTTGAAATCTTGTGATTTCCACGTCATTCTGACATGCACTAAAACGATGTAAAAACTTTTATTCACAACTGTAATGAATACAGGAAAAAGGAAAGCTAAGGATGTTTATATGGCAAAGAGAACAGGTTGATTTTAGCGAATTTCTTGCTTAGGCTACCTAAAGCTGATCAAAACTTTTAAGAATATTCATAAATGATTTAAACAGCTTTTTAAAAGACGTGGAGCAAATCATTTTATAAAGTGGAGGGAGGGAGACAACAAAAAACACATCATCTGGAATGGAGAAGATGGATTGACTATATTCAAAATAAGTATCGGACTAAGAAGTTTCAAATAGCATATGAATGAAATATGTAATCTAGCTGATAGTTGTTAGTGTGGGTTTATAATGTTTAGAGTTATAGGAGTTAAAGATTTAGAGATAATTGGAACTTAATACAATTAGCATATTTTAGCTTAATGTTGGGGAAATGTTATACCCTGTGCTTGTTTTGGGAAGTCTGGGGGGAGGGGGGAAAGGGAAGGGGAGGGAGGAGGGATAAGAGGGTGGGAATGGGGGAGGGGAGGGGTGAGGGAAGGGGCAGGGAGGGGGGGAGAAAATGTTTGTATTTTTTAAAAAACTTTTTAATTAAAAAAAAAAACCACAAACCAGCAAAAAAATCCCAGCAGCTACAAAGCTGGAGGTGATAAGAACTGGAATTCAACACATCTAAAAAACATTTGAAAAATGCTTTCAAAGATGGACACTCATCAACAGCCCTGCAAATTAATATAGGATGCGCAACCCATTAGATCAATGGCATGCATGTAATAGCATGCAATGCTTAAGCATGTGTTTACCTTTTTTTTTTAAAGGCTAAATGATCAGATTTATTCAGAACATTTCTGCCATCTGTTTCGGAGTGGGCAGCAGCTGCCTCTAAAAAAGCAATAAGCAAATTTCCCTTCCCCCTTTTCCCCCAACACCAGCATTTTCGATAGCCATAAGACTTAGGATTTTGAATGCTGCTGAATAAATGACAACCCGGACAGATTTTTTAAAAAAAGTATATTGATAAGTGCTATTGCTTGCAATTGCCAAGTTTCTTTAAATTCTGAAAATTATACTGTTTGGAACAATTTAGGCTCTGCATAAGAGCCGATGTTTGCTCTTAACGTTTCCGTCTACTTCATAGCAGAATCACTCAATTTTTTTTCCCAATTTGCATGGCACGCCTTGCATCATTGTGCTTATGTACTGCCAATGCTCGCCTGCAGAATCACTGATGATTTTTCACTTTTGCCTTTGGCTTCTTCATTATGTAATCATATGAATGCGCATTCAGAAGGCCTCTCTTACGTTTCTAATGAATTGGGTGTAGTATTGCTGATATCATCTATGATATTTAACAATCTTTTATAATGGAGCATCATGCAGTGTGGAAAGAAAAATGGTGACAGTGGCTTCCCTGCTCTTGCATGTCAGTGTTGTGGTTTGCCAGCAGCCTGCGGAGCTGGCAGCGGAGTCGGACAGTGAAGAGGCTGGGGAGGACCATGGGCCAGTCCTGGAGGCTGGGGAAAGCTCAGATGAGAGCTCTGCATTGGAGGCAGAGATGGGGCCAGGGCCATCTGGGAGTGATGTGCAGACTCCAGAGCCTCCAGAATCGGACAGCAGAGGCAGAGGAACAGGAGGAGCTTGTTCCTAGTGCACGCATGCGCAGAGCTGCACAGCTAAAGCAAAAAGGACGACTCAGGAGTAAGGCCAGGAGATGATTGCCCCCTCCCATAAGGCTTAAAAGACCAGCAAAGGCTCTTGGGCTCTTTGTAGGAAAGCAACGTTGTTAATTCTGTTTCCAGTTGGCGTTTTTGAACTTCATGGGGCTTTGCCAAGAAAGGCCTTTGGCAGGGTGCCAAAGAAGATAAAGGTTGGTGATAAGCCCGAAGGCCTTTTTCTGAAGAATTTGTTTTGGAATTAATTTGGACTAAGCTGGGAATGAAGTAATTCTCAGCTGTTATAATAAAATAGCTTTGTTTGAGACTTGTTGTGTCTTGTAAAGACTAAGTGAGCCTAGATCACAACAATCAAGAGTTACTTTATAGGGCATACAAATTTAAAATAAAGGATAAATAAAGCCTCTATCATTTTCAGTTTAAGCCTGAAGAATTGTTTTTCCAAAGCTATTATCTGCTGATGCAGATTCTGAAGGCACTGTGTGGCTAGACACTTGCTTCAGGATCAAATACCCTGGAAATAAGTGATTGGGTGGCCTAAAAGCTCAGCTTTCTCCCAGGTAATGGAGATTATGGGATGGGAGTAGGTATTCTGTTCCACTGTTCCTCCTTCCTTCTCTTATGCAGACGGTATTGGGCAGTGTGGGAGAAATTGAGCCAGAAGCTCATAATTTGGGGGCGAGGGGGGGTGTTCCAGGGCTTAATGCTCTCACCCATATTGTTTGAATGTCTACCTAAAGACATCTACAGGTAATCCTCGGCTTACGACCACAATTGAGCCCAGAATTTCTGTGGTTAAGTGAGCTTTTGCCCCTTTTTGTGACATTTCCCGCCACCGTTGTTAAGTGAATCAGTGCCGTTGATAAGTTAGTAACTTGTTCGTTACGTGAATCTGGCTTCCCCATTGACATTGCTTGTCAGAAGGTCACCAAAAGGTGATCCCATGACCCTGGGACACTGCAACGGTCATAAGTTGCCAAGCATCTGCAGTTTTGATCATCTGACCATGAGGATGCTGCAAAGGTGGTAACTCTGAAAAGCAGTCATAAGTCCCTTTTTTCAGTGCTGTTGTAACTTTGAACGGTCACTAAATGAATTGTTGTAACACGAGGACTATCTCTATTGTTTTGGGGTCAAACCAGAAGGAAGCTGTTAAAATCTCGTTCCAGGGTCTGGAAGCTGTGAGGGCCTGGATGGTGGAAGAACAGATTCAAACACTACCTTGACCAAATATCAATCAATAGAACTAATCCCAGACTTACACCTATTCTTTTAGTGACCGTTCGAAGTTACGACAGCACTGAAAGAAGTGACTTATGACCGTTGTTCACACAATTGTGGCAGCCTCTCCAGGGTCATGTGTTCAAAATCAGGGCATTTGGCAACTGGCATGCATTTATGACAATTGCAGTGTCCCGGGGTCATGGGATCACAATTTTGTAACCTTCCCCATTGGCTTCTGACAAGCAAAGTCAATGGGAAAAGCCAGATCTGCTTAACAATCACAGGATTCACTTAAGAACTGCAGTGATTTGATTAACAACGGTGGCAAGAAAGGTTGTAAATGGGGCAAAACTCACTTAACAACTGTTTTGCTAGCAACAGAAAGCTTGGGCTCAATTGTAGTTAAGTCAAGGAGTGGTATGTTGGCCTAGAGATGGAGCTGTCGCCTCTCAATCGGGAGGCTGTGAGTTCAATCCTAGGTAGAGCCAGATATTTCTCTCTCTGGAGCACAATGAGTAAATCTCTGCTGAACAAAACTCCGCATTGGCGACAGGAAGGGCATCTGGCCATTCAACATTCTGCTAGCTCCGTTCAGTTGCCCAGACTCCACCCCGCAAGGGATTATGGGATCATTAAAATGTGTGATGAATTGTAGTTAAGTCAAGAAGTACCTGTATCTGGGCCCCTGATCCCAAAGACTTTCCGTCAGCCCTGGATGGGGTGCCCTTGCCCAGGCGGTGCTAATAGCCTGGTTTTCCCTCTTTCTGTGAACTCACAGTTCCTACTCAAGGAACAGGTAGCAGCTGTGCCCAGGTAGGCCTTGGCCCAGTTCCATCTTGTTTGCCAGCTGCACGTGTCCGTGTTTTGGGGAAACAGGGACGTGTGCAGATCTTGCAAAAACTGCAACTGACCCAGAAGGCCAGAATGCGGACCAAAATGGCCCTACCTCTGCTTTTAAGCTGCAGTGCTAATTATACAACTGCTAATGATTTAGCTTTTATATTGTATTAACTCCCATTGCATTAACTCTACAGAGAGCATTGATTTTAAAAGTTAAACCCCCATTTCAACCTGCAATATTTCGCACACATGCAGAGAGAAAAGGAGAGAGGAAGAGGGGGAGGTGGGAGCGAGAGGGGGTGGAAGGGAGAGATAGAGAGAGGGGGAGAGAGAGATGGAGAGGGAGGTAGAGAGGGGTGGAGGTAGGGAGGGAGAGAGGGAGGCAGAGAGAGGGGTGGAGGTAGAAAAGGGGGTAGAGAGAGAGAAAGAGAGAGGGGGGAAAGAGACACGGAGAGAGGGAGAAGACTACTCCCTCAAAGTACTATATACTGAACGAGCATTTTATTTGATAATTGCTGCCGAGATATTAAATGATTTTTTTTTTAAACTGGGAAAATCATTTGATCCCTGGAATGCTGGCTAACCAAGCTGTGGGAATAAGTGTCGATCTCTAAAACATCTCCCTCCCGTAACATAAAATCTGATACAGAACTCAACTCAAATTGGCAACCGTCCTCAGACCACAATCTAATAATACATGGATTTGTACCGCATCCAAAATTTGGATTTTCTTCTGTGTAAAGGCTATACTTCAGTTTTACAGGATTTACAAATCAGAGCAGGCTTTTAGCAATGTGGATAGAATTTATTGTAGAATGTAATCTCCCTCAATGATTTACACGGGTATTGATATTCACTTTTTGCTTAGAGCTTAATAGTGATGTTTGTCTTTTAAAACAATATAGTTTACCACATTCAATTACTGATTAACTAATTACATTAACTAATGTTGTATCAGAAAACTATAGCCTCCATAACATTTGTAAATCCCTTATTTATTCATTTAGTCACTATTTATTTGTATGTTATTCTTTTATCTCTCTTTCTTAGTTTTATGAATCTTTTCCAAAATGCTTAATTAAAAAATGAGGGAGGGAATGAAAGATTAGTGGCACTGCTTATAGGTTTTCATCCATCTATTTTATGATACAATGCAGTGCTGCGACTTTTAAGACAATAATTATCCAGAGTATTTTCAATCAAAAAGTAATAGAGCGCTTAATAAGAATTTAAATAGTTTGGTTCTAAAGAGGAGAGTGCTATGAACTTGAGGATAAACCACAGAATTCCTACAACCAGGGGTGAAATCTAGCAGGTTCTGACAAGTTCTGGAGAACCAGCAAATACTACCTCTGGCTGGCCCCAGAGTGGGGTGGGAATGGAGATTTTGCAGTATCCTTCCCCTGCCATGCCCACCAAGCCATGCCCACAGAACCGGTAGTAAAAAAAGATTGGATTTCACCATTGCCTACAACAGTTTATAAGTTTCATAGCACCTGGTTTGGCATAAAGGCAACATGCTCATTTTTCCGTTGTGCCTATTTGTTTCTTAACTAATAACCTAAGCTGACTAAAATATTGAAGCTTCACATTACGCCCTTTAATCATTATTTGGACTTTAGATAATGCAAGGTAAGCTTGCCTGAAAATAGTTTTCATGTAGGCTAGTTCTCCATTCCTGCTTTACTATCAACACCGGTAGCAGAAGCTGATAGACCAAATGGTCAGTATAAACCAGGGGTCAAACTCGCGTTGTCACAGCAGTATCATGTGATGTATCGGGACTTCCCCCCCCTTCGCTAAACTGGGCAGGGGCGGGGCCAGCACGTGACACATCCAGCCCGCGGGCCGCGAGTTTGACACTCCTGGTATAAACCAAGCATACTTGAGGGCTGGACTGAAACAGAATAACAGAGTTGGAAAGGACCTTGGAGGTCTTCTAGTTCAACCCCCTGATCAAGCAGGAAACCCTATAGTATAGGGCCATATACCCATTCCAGAGAAATGGTTGTCCAATCTCTTCTTAAAAACCTCCAGTGATGGAGCACCCACAACGTCTGAAGGTAAGTTCTACTGATTAATTGATCTGTCAGGAAATTTCCCTTTTTTCCTAGATTCCTCCTTCCTTGATTAGTTTCTATCCATTGCTTCTTGACCGGTCTTCAGGAGCTTTGGTGAATAGGTTGACTCCCTCTTAGGGCTGCCTCTTAGATATTGGAACACTGCTATCATATCACCCCGGTCCTTCCTTTCATTAAACTAAAGGTAAAGGTAAAGGTTCCCCTCGCACATAGGTGCTAGTTGTTCCCAACTCTAGGGGGTGGTACTCATCTCCGTTTCAAAGCCGAAGAGCCAGCGCTATCCGAAGACGTCTCTGTGGTCATGTGACTGGAATGACTCAATGCCAAAGAGGCACGGAACGCTGTTACCTTCCCATCAAATATGGTCCCTATTTTTCTACTTGCATTTTTTACGTGCTTTCAAACGGCTAGGTTGGCAGAAGCTGGGACAAGTAACAGGAGCTCACCCCGTTACGCGGCACTAGAGATTCGAACTGCTGAACTGCCGACCTTTCCATCGACAAGCTCAGCATCTTAGCCACTGAGCCACCGCGTCCCCCTTTCTTTTGCTGTACACGCACAAAAATATTTCTTATTCTTCCACTTCCAGTTCAAATTGGAGATCAATACTAAGTACGGTCTCTGGGTTTTTCTTCAGTGAATTCCTTCTTATGCGTTGTGCAAGAAAGCAGCTACATTTTACTTTCAACTGTAGGAACAAATTCAAGTGCTTGGAGAAAAGTAAAAACAAAATATCAGAAATAAGCTTTTCTTTTTAATTTTACTCATAAGCCCAGAGTTGCCCATGGAAGTCAAAGCTAAAAAGGAGGCATAGTGGATTTTGAACTTTCCTTTGAAACATTGGGGTTAAACTTGGCTTCCCCATTGACTTTGCTTGTCAGAGGTTGCAAAAGCTGATCACTTGGCCAGCGGACATTGCAATCGTCATAAGTATGAGTCAGTTGCCAAGCATCTGAATTTTGAACATGTGACCATGGGGATGCTACAACAATGGTAAGTGTAAAAAACAGTAATTATTTGTTGTTAGTTGCAAAGTCGTGTCCGACCCATCGCAACCCCATGGACAGGGGGGCCTTCCTGTCCACTACCATCCTCTGGAGTCCATTTAAGCTCACACCTACTGCTTCAGTGACTCCATCCAGCCACCTCGTTCTCTGCCATCCCCTTCTTCTTTCAACCTCCATCGTTCCCAGCATGAGGCTCTTCTCCAGGGAGTCCTTCCTTCTCATTAGGTGGCCAAAGTATTTCAGTTTCATCTTCAGGATCTGGCCTTCTAAAGAGCAGTCAGGGTTGATCTTCTCTAGGACTGACCGGTTGGATCGCCTTGCAGTCCAAGGGACTCGCAGGAGTCTTCTCCAGCACCAGAGTTCAAAGGCCTCAATTCTTTGGCGCTCAGCCTTCCTTATGGTCCAACTTTCACAGCCATCCATTGCAGCTGGGAAAACCATGGCCTTGACGATACACACTTTTGTTGGCATAATTCGCTTTTTTTCCAGTGCCATTGTAACTTTGAATGATCACTAAATGAACTGTTGTAAGTCAAGGACTAACTGTAATGTGGATGTCCTACAGAACTTAAGCTCTTTCATATTCCATTGCTTGAAAATAGCACAGCACGCCTTGGATTGAAGATGTAATTTATAACCTTGAAGAATTAATTGGTTCATCATTTTTTAGCCCACTATTCTTTAGGCAGTTGCCTTGTTTCAGGAGGCCAAGTATAAAAATAAAATTCAAACCCTTTGCAGACATAATGAGATTCCAGCTTTTCTGATGGTATTCTCTAACCAGATGTTATTCTCCTTAATCAATATATTATTGAATTAGGAAGACTGTAAGCATTGCTAATTATGCAACCATAGTAACTTATTTATTTAGCTTTTGATTAACTGTTGCCTATAAAGTTGGAAAAATGGCTTTGGTCTTAAAGGTTAAAAAATAGGCAACCTCTTTGAAGGAGCATGTGAAAAGATTGCATTTGAAAAGGCAGATTAAATACAACAACAAAAGTTCAATTTTCTTTGCTTATCAGCTGTCATAACTCAGAGAAAGGGTAGAAAAAAATAAGCCAGTGGGTGGATTGATTGTTCAGTTTTGGTTTGATTTAAAAATATGCAATTTCTTCTGGAAAGAAAAAAATACAACAAATAAAGTAAAAGATGAGTAAACACTGCATCTGGCTTGTATTCAGATATCTCCATCTTTCTTGAATGTCAGAGCAATGTTTTAAAGATACTGCCGAGACAGAAGTCTGTTTCTAATTATTTCTATAGAATACGGCAATCTTAATATTTAAAACGATTAAAATGTCCTTGCATAAGCTTCTAATTTCCCATCACTAATCTTCAAAACAAATAATTAGGCATTTTTATATCAGTCCAATATATGATTAACTGGATAAGAAACATACTTAGAAATATATTAAACTGAGTCATCTATGAAATACACCAAGAGAGTGGAACTCACTGAAGATTTCACAAATGTAGCAACACTAGGGCCTCATAAGCAATATAGCATGTACAATTTCAAGCAACAGGAAGTATTTCAAGTAATCAGGAAAAACATCTATTCCTTATGAATATTTTTCCAATGGATGGACAATAGGGGCTCAGCACTTGTTCTGAAGTATAAAATATCTCCAAAGAATTTAAGAGTCCTGTGGTAATTGTCTCCTGAATGAAGAAAAATAGGTTGTTGACAATATCAGGAATCCTTTTTCCTAATGTTCTGTTTTCTGTGCAGAGAGGAGAGTGAGTTTTCAAATATTATAGAGGTAAAAGGTAAAGGTTCCCCTCGCACATATGTGCTAGTCGTTCCCGACTCTAGGGGGCGGTGCTCATCTCCGTTTCAAAGCCGAAGAGCCAGTGCTGTCTGAAGATGTCTCCGTGGTCATGTGGCTGGCATGACTAAATGCCAAAGACACACGGAAAGCTGTTACCTTCCTACCAAAGGTGGCCCCTATTTTTCTACTTGCATTTTTTATGTGCTTTCGAACTGCTAGGTTGGCAGAAGCTGGGACAAGTAACAGGAACTCGCTCCGTTACGCGGCACTAGGGATTCGAACCACTGAACTGCCGACCTTTCGATCGACAAGCTCAGCGTCTTAACCACTGAGCCACTGCCTATCTTCAAATATTATATACACACATTAATAGCAACCTTTTGTTATACAGGGGTACAAGAAGGGTAAAAATAGTTGGAATTTGCTGATCATGAAAAACGGGTTTGCTCACTTATTTCTTGTGTGATTTAACCTACTGTTTAATAGAAAAAGCTCCGGAAGATAAGAAACAAACTGCCAGCAAAAGTTATCTAATTAAAAGAGATAGCATAAAAGGAAGAATATTGGAGAGGGAAGATGAAAAATAGCAGATGGTGCATACTGTATAACAAACAGCTGAGATGGAAATCACTTCAGAAGGCAAAGGGTCACAGCTAGTTAAATTTCTATTGGTCCTTCTGTTTCTATCTCACCTTCTGCTGAACTTCATCTACTAGGCATTGTTCTTTGTGTACCTGCATTCCAGTCTGTATTGATTCCTGGGTGACTGCGTGGACTAGCTCCTGCAGTTTTATGGCAAGATTTCGGTAGTGGTTTGTCCTTGCCTGATTCCTAGGGCTGAGAAAAGGGAACTGGCTTCATGCCTAAAGGTGGGATTAGAACTCACAGCTTCCTGGTTTCTAGCCTGGTGCCTCAACCACTACATCAAACTGGATCTTGCTAGTCGTTATTACACAGATTTAAAAAATACTGGAATTTAGACTACTACCGTGTTTTCCTGAAAATAAGACCCTGTCTTATATTTTTTTGAACCTTGAAATAAGCGCTTGGCCTTATTGCCATGTGCTCAAAAGCCTGATTGGGCTTATTATCAGGGGAATGTCTTATTTTGGAGGGGAAAGGGTACACCCGTCATGAATTCAAAATGGATCTACGTCTAACTACCCATATGAAATGAAATATTTTTCGGTGCAAAGGTGCAGAATAGGAAATATTCTTAGACATGCAATGGAAAGGTTGAAAGGCAAGTATTTGAGGTTTGATGCTTCAACACATCCATTCCTGCCGTCTGAAGGGGGGGGGGAAGGTTGCAGGACTCAGTTAAAACCGAATTTTAACCTCTTTGTTTTCATCTCGACCCTACAAGCTTGAATTCAGCAGCTCTGTCTCTTGTACCAGAAACCTTACAGGCTTCTTCAAATATTGCTGGGATTTAGGATCTCGGGGGTTTTTTTGTTCATTACAGCTTTGGCTGACAAAGATGCTCTTGCATCACCCATCTGGAAGAGAAAGCTTCTGCAGCTGCTTGCATGAGAAAATGGGGAGCTGAGTTAGTACCATTATGATTTTAAAATAAAACATTGTTTTGTTCCTTCGGTGTAATTTTCTTTTTAAATTGCGAGCTTCTGGAAAAGGATAAAGGGAAGAAACAGAATGGAAGCAGTTTTAGGTTTGTGGTTTGTTTTGTTTTTTTTCCTGGGGGAAGGAAATGGCTCTATTACCTTGCATATATTCTAGTTATTAGAGTAAAGTGGGGGGGGGGAAGCAAAATGCGCTGTCACAGTAATGGCAGATGGCATTTTAAAAAAAGAGAGGAAGGGGGAGAGAAAGAGGATGGGTCAGATTAAAAAAAAACCAACCATTTGTTCCATTTGTGACCTCAGATCATGCCATGGTCCTAATTAGTCCAAGAGCAGTGCACAATTAAACTGATGGTGAGGAACATTGAATGCATTTCTCCCACCAGCTAATGCAGAGGGGGACAATATTAATTTATTTATTTGAGGATAACTGGCCTGGCATATACTGCCTCTCTTCTTTGAGGCTTTCTGTTTTTATGTACATGATTATTGCATGTCTGGAGAAGGAGGCCATTCCTAGTGTTTATTCCCAGTATTTCAGACAGCTACAGCGGGTTGAAGTACGTTGTCATTTTAAGCCATGTAGTCAAGAGCTTCAGCATTCATAGGGGGAACAGCAAGTAGTGGTACATTTTTGCATCTAAAAATGTTACTTGATCAGAACAGAAAAATAAGAGGAACAGTTTAATCAGGAAAATGCTGTCTGCGCACAGAAACAAAACAGATTTCTGAGGAGGATCTGAATTCTAAAGCTGGGATATTAAAGGTTTACTTGATCCACCATCATCACCATTCAATCAAGAGGGTTGTGTTCATTTTACATAAACGGAGAATGATTTTAAAATGAATTGGAAGTGCAATAATAAACCTGAAGAAGACTGTAAAGGTAAAGGTTCCCCTCACACATATGTGCTAGTCATTCCCGACTCTAGGAGGCAGTGTTCATCTCCGTTTCAAAGCCGAAGAGCCAGCACTGTCCAAAGACGTCTCCGTGGTCATGTGGCCAGCATGACTAAACACCAGAGGTGCACGGAACGCTGTTACCTTCTCACCAAAGGTGGTCCCTATTTTTCTAGTTGCATTTTTTATGTGCTTTTGAACTGCTAGGTTGACAGAAGCTGGGACAAATAACGGGAGCTCACCCCGTTACGTGGCACTAGGGATTCGAACCGCTGAACTGCCGACCTTTCGATTGACAAGCTCAGTGTCTTAGCCACTGAGTCACTGTGTCCTGTAGAGTTTATAAAAATCAGAAAAGAGAGGAAATGGGAACTGCAATTTAGAAGAGATTGTATCGCACAAGGAATAATAGGACCACACATGCTATAACGTACGATTTTACCTAATAAATGGAATGTAAGTTGTAAGATTCATAAAATGAAGCATGCTATCCTCCAAGAGAGAGAGAAAGAAAAGTGTGGTGTAGACTGGAGACATACAAAACCATGTGTTTGAATATTGAAAAGTTTGAAATAGAAGGCATGTCAGTGCATGGCTTTTTATATCGATATCAAATACTGAAAGAAAAATGAAATAGTCCATGTACAGAGGTATGCAATGCTTCTGCTACTACAGGCCACACGTTCTGAATTTTGGGGAGGGAAAAATATCCCAACAAATGAAGGTTCCATAGTATGTGAGGCTAATGCCACCGGAAGGACAATATGAAGTACCATCTGATTTTGCTTTGTCAGCAATTCAATCAAAAATTTAACACCATCTAAGAAGATTCCAAGACCTTCCAAAGTGCTTTTATGTAGGCTGCAGATTCTTACCCTAAACCGAATCAAATCAATGTACAGTATTAAGATCATCAGCAGCAGATGTAAGTTGAATTGCAGAAATGGGAGGCTTGCCCACACATCACAGTTCCATCTGCTGTGTTTGTTTTATTGTTACTCTTATAGCTCTCTCTTTTGATTCAGCTCTCTTTATTCCATCTCCAAAACAATTTTTAGACAGTGGGACCACAGGGAATTGAAGCCCTGATAGAAACACTTTCTCATAGAGATGTACTAATTGCACAAGTTAAAAAGAAAATGATTCCGTCACGCTGGAAATCCAAAATGAAAAATAAATAAGACGGTAAAAAAAATGATTATTTTTAACCATGGAGACGGTTTTGTTTCCATATCCTTCTTTCTTTGGCAATTGGCCAGGCACTATAGGAACAAAAAGCCAGGGCTGGATAAATATTTTATCCTTATAGCAATCTATAGTCATGTTTAATGTTAGGGTTAGGGCAGTTGTGAAATTCAAAAGTTTTCATTACCGGTTCTGTGGGCATGGCTTGGTAATCATGGCTTGGTGGGCGTGGCTTGGTCATGTGACTGGGTGGGCGTAGCCTGGTGGTCATGTGACTGGGTGGGCATGGCTTGGTGGTCATGTGACTGGGAAAACCAACTATTACACTTTACACAAAAATAACATAAAAGCTACACAACTGAATCACACACAATGCAAAAGCAGCTGGACTTCACACAAAATATTCGTAACATCTCTGATCTCCGGGTCTTTCGCTGTGCCCTTAAGACCCTACCGTTCCAACAGGCGGGGCTATCTAACTGAATGATTTTAAATCGGGTTTTAACTTTGGGTTTTAAAATCCGGCCAAAACTATTTAATGAATTTTAATTAATTTTAACTCTGATACTGTATATTTATGTTTTAATTGGCTGTACACCGCCCCGAGTCCTTCGGGAGGAGGGTGGTATATAAATAAAATTATTATTATTATTATTATTATTATTATTATTATTATTATTATTATTATTATTAAAATAGCCCCTGCAATAAGCAGGAACCTCACAGAGTCACAGAGAGCTCAAAAACACACTATCACACTTTGCACAAAAATACCGGTTCGGGCAATAGATAGTAAAAAAAGGCTTTAAAAAATAAAAAAAAAAAGTTCTCACAATTGCACTGCACTGCTGATTGCCACAGCTGATTGTCGGAACCTTTTTTTTTACTTTTTAAAGCATTTTTTATTACCTATTGCCCGAACTGGTAGTAAAAAAATGCTATAAAAAAAGAAAAAAAAAGTTTCGAGAATCAGCTGTGCCACGCGATTGTCAGAACTTTTTTTTACTTTTTAAAGCAGTTTTTTACTACCAGTTCGGGCGAACCAGTAGCATTTTCACTACTGGTTCAGGAAAACCGCCCCAAACTGGTAGCATTTCACCCCTGGGTTAGTGTTTAAATGACCCATTTACTCCATCAAGCCAAACTCACTCATGACTTTGACTTAAAGCTGAGTTAAATTTGGCATAAAAGGAGCTTTCAAGTCAGTCCCAAGTCTTGTTTAATTTAACAGTGATTTCTTGAATATGCCAAAACTGGATGATTTTACTGAAAACAAAACCATAAACCTTGATTTCCAAACAATGGTAGCTGGTAGTACATGTCAAACAAATAGTGTGGCTTCCTAATTCCTGGTGGGATGTATGATTCAACATTGCCAAGAGAGTTTTAAGCTTGAAGGTTGCTTTCTGACTTTCAGAATAAAAAAATAGCTTTCTTTTGCTTATTTTTAACCTTAACTGTGACGAATCTTCCTTTCAGTACACAAATCTGTTATCAAATCTACATGGGTGGTTGCTTTTATATAGGTGGTTTATTAGGGCTTGTTGTTGTTCTTGCTTTTTGTGGCATAATGCTACAACTATAACTAGGCGGAGCTACATAAATTCTTGTTTCTAGAGATGCCAGATGTTATAATCCATTTCTCCTAGTGAAACTGTACTTAAATAGTGCTACCTGTGAAAAGCACTAGAAAGTTCCATTGTTCTACAATCCTGGGACCAGGCTATTAACTGGGGCCAATTAAGGTTCTGTTGTTGTTAGTTGCAAAGTTGTGTCTGACCCATCGCAACCCCATGGACAACATTTCTCCAGGCCTTCCTGTCCTCTACCATCCTCTGGAGTTCATTTAAACTCACGCTGACTGCTTCAGTGACTCCATCCAGCCACTTCGTTCTCTGCCGTCCCCTTCTTCTTTTGCCCTCAGTCTTTCCCAACATTAGGCTCTTCTCCAGTGAGTCCTTCCTTCTCATTAGGTGGCCAAAGGATTTGAGTTTCATCTTCAGGATCTGGCCTTCTAAAGAGCAGTCAGGGTTGATCTCCTCTAGGACTGACCGGTTGGATCGCCTTGCAGTCCAAGGGACTCACAAGAGTCTTCTCCAGCACCATAGTTCAAAGGTCTCAATTCTTTGGCGCTCATCCTTTCTTATGGTCCAACTTTCACAGCCATCCATTGCAACTGGGAAAACCATAGCCTTGACTATATATGCACTTAAGGTTCAAACTTAATTAAGGTTCTATTAATGGCCTTATCACAATTTCACTGAACACCTTGCTGTTTCTGGGCCTAATTTAAAGGGCTAGTTGTGACTTAAATAATTTGGGGCCAAGTTTCTTGAAGGATTATTTTCCTTCCCCAAGTCTCCTTTGGGCTTTAACATATGGTGGAAGCCCTTCCTTTGGCCCCATCCTTGTAAGAGATACTTTGTACGGAAATCCTAGAATAGACTGTTTTGGTGACTGGTTCCCTCCAGCTTGGCTGGAGAATGTTGGGAGTTGAAGTCCACACATTTTAAAGTTACCAAACATAGATGACCAGGCTGGGTCTAAGGGAAGGGTCAAAGGCATCATCAGTCATGAGTTCCTGACTTCCCACAAGATATCTAAGTCCAACCCTCTTTTGAATTCGCTTCTATTCTTAACTCCCACTAATTTCCCTCGATTGTTAGTAGTTCAGATTCTTGTAGAGACTTTAAGCTTGCAATAAATCTTCATACTTATTTGAACTACCTGAATATCCGGATTTCCCCGGTGCGTGACATCAAGGTTAGAGAGAATCATTCTGTAAGGTTTGACTAGATGCTTCCCAATTTCAGGTCCAGATATGGCCAAATTTCCACTGATTTGGAAAAGCTGAAGGAAAAAGCTTAAAATGTAATTGAACAGACATGCATATTGTATATATTGCTTAATTGATCTCTCTCTCTCTCTCTCTCTCTCTCTTTTCTCTCCTCTCCCCCCCCCCCCCCCCCCCCATATTTTCTATCTTGTCTGCAATAAAACAACTTATCTAGCTATGCTGGATATGTGACATTTCTGCTATAAGCAAATTCCTGTATATGGGTTGAAGCAATAAATCTAGATTTATTGCTGTGCTTGGTATAAAATCTGACATAAACTTACTCAACACACAAAAGAGATTTAAGGTTCCAAACACATTTTAAGGATTTTTTAAAAAATATGAAAGAAGCAACTTTCATTTTCCGAAAATGGGGTGGGGATAAAAAATGTAAATAGCTCAAATTCTGGGGTTTTGTAACTTTGTTTTAATCATAATGAAAACAAGCAAGCAACCAACCAACCAACCAACCAACCAACCAACCAACCGTGAAGTATAGACACAGAGCTTTTATTGGTAGAATCTGTGACATCTCTCAAAGATCCCACAATCAAAAGTCCTAAATGACATGTTACATGCAAATGTAGTCCTATTGACCTTAAAAGAACAGCCACATTTTAGAGATGGAGAATTTGAGGAGGAAAAACTGTAGATGAAAAAAAAACGTTGGACGGTCTAATTGCTGATGTTGCCATGCAGAAAATCTGAAGCAACAGAATTATAGTGTGAACCCAGAATGTAAGAAACATGAAATTGAATACTCTCACTTAGATCATATTATTTACTACTCAGGATAGATGCAAAACAAAAACAAAAACAAAATGAAGGAAAGGCATTGCTTTTCATAGTTAGAAAGGAAATAGCACACAATATTTAGATATAGTGGTCAATGGCCACTAATACTGATTAGACTTCACATGTAACTTTTTAATATGACAGTTATCTATGTTTATTGTCCAAGATGCTGAAAAAGAGAATGCCATGTTTTATGGGCCAGGTTCAATCTAAAATCAACAGAACATATCTAAATGTTGGAAGTGCCAGCAAATACCTGGATCTTACTATCATATGTGGTGGACATGTGGAAAAGCAAAGAAGTATTGGACAAAAATTAAGATATGGTTGGCAGAGAGGATACAACAACGTATTGAGTTGAAACCAGAAATATTTCTGCTAGGAATTTTACCTGAAATTTATAATAAAGTGAATGTATATTTAATTATTCATGTATTAACCGCAACTAGAATTGTATTTGCACAACATTGGAAAAGTGGAGAGATTCCCATTGATGAGAAGGTGATAAGGAAAATATTAGAATGTGCAGAAATGAACAGATTAACATTAGCAGTTAAGGAGAAAGAGCAAACTGAATATTATAAGATATGAGAAGTATTTTATCAATGGTTGGAGAATAAAAAAGGAGTTTGGAAATGAAAAAGGCTAAAGAATAAGTAGAAAATATATTAAGGTAGAGATATAAATAAGATGAAAATTGTTAGTATATGTATGATGAGAATAATAATGTTTAATGTTAATATGGTATCATCACTAGAATATATTAAGAAGAAAATGGAGAGTTTACAATGTTTAAATGTATTATAATATTAAGTTTAGAGAAATAATGTGAACGTGAAAGATGTGGCAAATGAGGAACGATGTTGCACAGAGATGTTTGTACCTAGACAACACACTGCATAAGGAAAGATGGAATGTTTATCTTTGTAATTGAAAAATAAAAAACTTTTTATAAAAAAAATTAAAATCAACAGAACAGGTCTGTAAGGGGCGTGCATAGTCGCACCAGCATGCCTACCGTCCCTGTCCTAATGTCCCCTTTTATTCGTATCCATTTCATGTATTCATAATCATGTTTATACTTCTATCTAATACATGCTCGACAAAATAAATAAATAATAAATAAATAAAAGATGTGCTGTTTATAGTTGGGGGCTAGAATGTCGAAGTTGGAAAGAGCAAAGAGAAAAACTTATTTGGACTTTAAGGTCTAGGAAACAGAAATGAAACAGGAGTACATTTTATTAGTTTCTGTCAATCCAATGCTAACATAGTCCTCCAACAACTAACATATTTATTTATTTGTTTGTTTGGTTCGATTTATATGCCGCCCTTTCTCTGGAGACTCAGGGCGGCTTACAATGTGTTAAGCAATAGCCTTCATACTTTTGTATATACCTGCTTAGTAGGGCTTTTGCCCCCCCCCCCCCCAAAGCGGTGTTCTTTTTTACAAAGTCAGCTTATTGCCCCCACAAACCGGGTCCTCATTTTACCTACCTCAGAAGGAGGGAAGGCTGAGTCAACCTTGAGCCTGGTGAGATTTGAACTTGCAGTAATTGCAGGCAGCTGGTGCTATTTAACAGCACTTTAGTCTGCTGTGCCACCAAGGCTCTTACATTATGTATAGACTACATAATGTCTATACACTGAAAAGGATCACAATACTCTTTGCCGTATTGTTACGTTTTTCATTAACAAACACACAAAATGTTTCATAAAGTTTTCCATGATACATTTACTCCACTGAAATGAAGCATTCATTTGGCAATTTAAAAAAAGAAAGCCTCTCTACTTTGGCTGGATTCCTAATTAAAGCAATTGACAGAAGCAAGTTTGTTTTGTCTGGTTAGTGATTTTTTTTTTTTGTCAAGGCAACTGTTTCCTTAAGAAATTTCATTTGTGAAAATATAAAAGACATCTTTACATGGGAATATATACTGAGCCCAGCTCTGAAAAATAACTAAAATGTTCAATTGAGGTAGATGATATGAGAAAAAACAAGTGCTAGGAGGAAATCCAGAGGTGGAGCTCCTGCCTCACAATCAGGAGGTTGTGAGTTCGATCCTAGGTAGAGGCAGATGTAGGGTCTCCTGCTTGGGCAGGGGGCTGGACTAGATGACCTGCAAGGTCCCTTCCAACTCTGTTAATCTGTTTTACTGTTTGCAGGTGGCATGCTTAGCCTTTCCTCCTTGCTAAGGGACAAAGGGAAAGGAAGAAGCAGCAATTTCTCTAGTCAACCAACAACAAAAAAATTCCTCATGAATCTTTTTGGATCCTGCAAAAAATCCTCTTTTTGGGATCTGTCTGAAATCACTTTTTTCGGGGGAGGGGGGGATCCTGCAAAAAATCCTCATCATACCATCTCTCCCCCAAATCATTTTACTTTTAAATATTATTTTTTTAAAAAATAAATTTTTATTAGAATATAAATATTAAAAAACATATAACATAACATACACATGACATACACATAACAAATATTTATACAACATATAAACAAAAACACTATTATTAAGCACTATTTCAAAGTGACATTCTACTTAATATATATTTCTTCACCTCTTCTTATTCTAATAACATTTTCTATACTGGTAATATTAGCCCTCTAGGATTTAAATTTGTTTCTGGTTTTTAGCCAATTATACCATTTACTCCATATTTTGTAGTAGTCTGATTCTTCTCTTTCTTGTTTTTCTTTGGTTAACCTATCCATTTCAGCACATTCTAAGATTTTTCCTATTAACTCTGTTTCGTTTGGGGTTCTTTCTTGTTTCCAATTTTGTTGCATATGATATTCTTGCTGCCGTTAATATATGAATTATAAGGTATTTAGTGTCTTTAGGATATGATTTGTTAAAGATTCCTAGTAATAGAAATGCAGATAGACAAAGAGCCAGAAGCGTTCTTACTTTTAAATATTATAAAGGACTACAGCAGGGTTGTCAAACTTCTGACCTGCGGCCAGATGTGTCACACGCTGGCTATGTCCACGCCCAAGTTTAGTGAAGGGAGGAAAAGTCCCGACACGTCACGTGACGATGCCATGATGATGTGAGTTTGACACCCCTGGACCAGGGGTGAAATCCAGCAGGTTCTGACGGGTTCTGGAGAACCAGTAGCGGAAATTTTGAGTAGTTCGGAGAACCGGCAAATACCACCTCTGGCTGGCCCCAGAGTGGGGTGGGAATGGAGATTTTGCAATATCCTTCCCCAGGAGTGGGGTGGGAATGGAGATTTTGCAGTATCCTTCCCCTGCCACAACCACCAAGCCACGCCCACCAAGCCATGCCCAACCACAGAACCAGTAGTAAAAAAAATTGGATTTCACCACTGCCCTGGATTAGTGGTGGGTTGCCCCCGGTTCGCACCGGTTCTATAGAACCGGTAGTAAAACCGGCGGGAGGCTCCACCCACCGACTCCGATGTCCTCAAAACGCTTCTGCGCATGTGGAGAAGCTTCTGCACGAGCAAAGTGAGCGCGCACGCTGGGCCCCGCTACAAACCAGTAGTAAAGGTAAGTAGAACCCACCCCTGCCCTGGACTACAGGTAGTCCTCAAAGTACAGCCTTTTATTTACTGACTATTCAATGTAACAACAGCTCTGAACAGCTCTGAAAAAAAGTGACTTATGGCTGCTTTCCACACTTATGGACACAGGATCACAATTTGGATGCTTGGCAACTAGTTCATATTTATGACGGCTGCAGTGCCCTGGGGCCACGCAAAGCCCTTTTTGTGAGCTTCTGACAAGCAAAACCAATGAGGGGGAAGCCAGATTCATTTAACAACCATGTTACTAGCATAACAACTGTAGTGATTCATTTAACAACTGTAGCAACTTTTGCTAACTGCAGTGATTCACTTAACTAAAGTAGGAAATGCGGGTCCAGCTAGATGACCACTGAAGGGCCCTCTCTAATAATAATGATGATGATGAATGCGGGACCTACTAAATGACCACTGGACATCTTTCTAGTATTCATTTCCAAATGTATCCAGTGGATAAGTAAAACAGCCAGCCACATTCCTTTGAAGCTATCAGAAGAAGAAACATTTTGGTAACATACAATTTGAAGGTTAGGATGTCTACACAGACTAGAGGTCTCTATCAACAAGTGATAAGTAGAATACATCGTCCAGTGAATACAGGAAGCTTATGATTGTTTGCCAAGAATAAAGTAACAAACTTAGAATATGCCAACTGATGTAACAAATGTTTCTAAATGAAAATCACTGAGTTCACAGAATCCTTTGTTTGAAACTGTATAAAGACCAGGGTCCCCGACCCATAAGTTGTTCAGACTTCCAGGTACGAATCGGACTCTGAACCTATTGCAATAAATCTGATTCTGTTTGCCCTATGGGATGTTTCTCAATCTCTTCATTCCATAACATAACAACTGTGGCAACAAAGGCAATAAAATGGGGCAAAATTCACTTAACAACTGTCTCACTTAGCAACAGAAAGTTTGGGCTCAGTTGTGGTCATATGTCCAGGACTACCTGTACATATTGCTGGTCAGATTTGCTATCTAGGCAGACTGGCTTGGCAGACTGGTGGAGGGGAGACAGGATGGTTCCGTGAGAGCAGTAGGCTGGCTCCCCTGCAATTTGCACGGACTGGTTCCAAATGGGCTGCGGCCTGTTAGTGGGCCACATCAGGGATTGGAGACCCCTGATCCTGATGTTAGATTTTGCTATCACCAAACTTCTATGTAAATCCTGCTCTGCTTTACAGAAGAAACTGACATATTTCTAACAGGCACATTCCAATACCCCATATTAGGAGATAGATCGGTTAGGCTTGATGCCTACAGATAAGATTAGATCACATGCTGGTCCTTCAAAGTGACTAACACCCCCCCCCCCCCCCCCTGAAGTATTTAACAGTTGTTATAAAATATGACAATTATCTAAATCGAATCGAATCAATTATTCTAGAATTTTGAACTGGATATATACCTTGAGTGTTTTTATTTGTTCTGGTGTCTGGACTTTGACTGTTAATAAATTTGATTTGATTTAGATGACCCCCACCCCCACCCCACCACACCCTGAGTTTACCCAAGACAAACTTTGCACAAAGGAATTTAAGGGATACACACTCTGAGGACTCAAAGACCAGATAATATCAGGGTATTTGAGCCCATCTAGAATAGAATAGAATAGAATTTTATTGGCCAAGTGTGATTGGACACACAAGGAATTAGTCTTGGTGCATATGCTCTCAGTATACATAAAAAGAAAAGATACGTTCATCAAGAATCATAAGGTACAACACTTAATGATAGTCATAGGGTACAAATAATCAATCAGGAAACAATATCACTATAAATCGTAAGGATACAAGCAACACTCCATGAAGAGATTGCTTTGAAAAAGTAGGGCTTCAACTGCATTTTTAAGGGAGAAATTATTGAGTTCACATACATCAAAAGGATTGAGACCATCTTGGAAGATCTCCATAAACACAATGGGTTTTTAACACATTTTAACACATTACAATTGATAAGGTACTTGTAATCTCTCTAAAATGACAGCCGCATCTACATAACAGGCCTAGCTTTCTCTTCCCTCCCTGAAGTCCATACATCTGATGAACTGAGCGTCAGCTCAAAATTTATGCTTTTCAATGAAATGTATTAGTTGGAAAATGTGCTACCAGACTCCTGATGTCAATCCAATTCCAAAATTTTCTATGGAACGTCTTGCTCCATAATATGACATTTGGCAGGAAACCAAATTCCAGCTCCTGTATTGCTTTGTTTTATAATAAACTAGCTGGATGCCCATGCTTCACTACGAAACTATGTGCTCGGGCTTGATAAATTGACACTTACAGCCTGAAACTTAATGTAGAATGTGTAACTCCGTAGCATCAGAGTGTGTTAATATAATGCAACTGGCAGTTGGAACAGAGGGGGAGTGGGAGCAGAATGTCCCAGCCTGCAGCATCCATCGGTATTCATTTGGCTAGCATCCTTTCAGTGTGTGAGAGAGTTGAGGGGTGTTTGGAAACTCAAACAGTATTTGCTGTGTGAGCAAGGAGACAGGAAGGAGCCTGGCGGCTTAGCTCAAGTGTTCTGTATTAAAGCTGCTTCCTGCTATGAACGTAAAACTGAAAGTGAAACTCCTCTCCTCTGCTCGTGTTTTGCATTTGGAACAGATTTCTTTTCAGGTGGGGAGGGGGAGTAGAACTCCTTAGCATCAGAGCCCTTTAATAATAATATAGGAAATACTAATGCTCTGATGGTCATTTCAAAAAATCCTTTCTTAGTGAGCACCTAGAAGCCAAGAGGAACATATGTGGCAAATTTCAAGTTTGTAGGTTTTAAGGTTCTGGAGATTTCATGATTAATGCATGAGCGGTTTTCACTTTTATATATATATATATATATATATATATATATATATATATATATATATATATATAGATTGCTATTGAAGATTGGTGGGTTTCTTGATGATTTGAAGAGCATAAGAGGACACAGTCTAGAAAAGGAAGAATGAGAACTTTTGTGTATACCAAATCACTCAAAAGTTCATTTGATCAATCAGATTTATCTATTATCATCAAGAAGATATATAAAATCAAGAGGGAGGATTGAACATAATTGTATTGAAAAACAGATATTTTTATATATGGGTGAACATTTGGTCTCTCAGTTTTTTATATGTTTTTGATTAACAGTATGTAAGCATTAGAATAGTATACTGACATTATTTGTAACTTATTGTTTTTTATGGTATTCGTTATATTACCAAGAACTTTACTGCTTTGTCAATAAAGAATTTTTTGACAAGAAAAACAAATGTTCTATTAGAAATCTCTATTGATCTGATGAAATAAATATTAAATAATGAATAACTTGGGAACAAATTAGACATAAAGGAGGGGAAAAAACCTGGAGTTGATTCCAGACTTGATTCAGTCTCCCAACCTTTTGTTTTGTTTTGATTTTGGACACAGTATATACATTCTTTTTCCACCAATGAACTATTTTATTTAGAGTAAAATATGCAATAGATATTTGAAATCATGCAGAAAAAGACCAAAAAAGAATTAACAAATTTATTGCAATTCTGATTATGGCACGCCACCTAGAGGAAATATTCGACTGATGCAGATTGACAGATCAATGACGCTCACCGCATTTTTCTAGAGTTTCTCGTTTTACAAAAAAGCGAGGATAACTGTGTTTACAAAGCAAAGCAGGATGGCGCTTTTGAAATGCTGAGAGAGGGTCCGGGATCAGCAAAGAACAAATTAACAGAAGGGATGGCAAGGCTCTTACGACGACAAAAAATGTTCAATGGAACAGTTCAAGACACACATTTATTTTATTTTTTAAAATTTTATATCGAATTTATATACCACCCTTCTCCCGAGGGACTCAGGGCAGTGTACAGCCAAAATAAAAACATCAAGTACAAATGTTAAAATACAATTAAAAGGATATATATCTATTTGGCCCCAATTAAAAGAATGACAAACCGATTAAAAAACATTTTAAAAATTGTTAAGCCAGCCCGGCTTGCTGGAAAAAGAAGGTTTTAAGGGCACGGCGGAAGGCACAGAGGTCTTGAATTCTCCTTATCTCAGGGGGCAGCTGATTCCAGAGGGTAGGTGCCCCCACAGAGAAGGCCTTCCCCTGGGGGTCACCAGCCTACATTGTTTGGCTGATGGCACCCCGAGGAGGCCCTCTCTGTGGGAGTGCACGGGTCGATGGGAGGCCGTCGGTAGCAGCAGGCGGTCTCGAAGATAACTAGGTCCAATGCCATGGAGCGCGTTAAAGGTGATAACCAACACCTTGAAGCGCACCCGGAAGACCACTGGGAACCAGTGCAGCTCACGCAGGAGCCGTGTTGTGTGGGAGCGCCATGCAGCTCCCGTAATTACCTGCACAGCCACATTCTGGACCAGTTGGAGCCTCCGGGTGCCCTTCAAGGGGAGCCCCATGTAGAGAGCATTACAGTAGTCCAGGCGAGAGGTGACGAGGGCATGAGTGACTGTGCACAGGGAATTCCGATCAAGAAAGGGCCGCAACTGGTGGATCAGGCGAACCTGACAAAAAGTCCCCCTGGCTACAGCCGTCAGATGTTCCTCCAAGGAACATCTGCTTATGCAGGAGGACTCCCAGATTGCGAGCCCTCTCCGCAGGGCCCAGAGACTCGCCCCCAATAGTCAGTGATGGAGTCAACTGACTATATCGGGATGCCGGGAACCACAGCCACTCAGTCTTGGAAGGGTTGAGCCTGAGCCTGTTTCTCCCCATCCAGATCCGCACAGCCTCCAGGCAAGCACTTTATAAAGAGATTTTTCTGGATCGTAGTTTTATACACAAAATAGAGGAGTGTGTGAAATAAATCACTTCTCCCCCAATAATGCAGGGGGAAAAAACCCACATCAGGTGTGGGGAGAAAACAAAAACAAAGAGACAGTAATGTAAGAGGTTCAAACCATTTCTACCATGCCAACAAAACTTAACCATTTTTTACAATGTTTTTCAGCCCCTGGAAAGTAGCAACAGCAAACTCACCAGCTCCCTGGTGAACCATTGCTCCGATCCTGTGGGTTGTATTTTGACCCATAAGTCACAAGCTAAATGTGTCTGTTTTTTGAGTAATATACCAGAGGCAGGTATTGTTTGTCTCTTTATTTTGATTTCTATGTTAAAATGTATACAGACAAAATTGACTGCATAAATGCCACCTCTCTAAATATTGTACATATTCACCAAATTTAAGACACATTTATTTATTTCTACCTCGCCTTTAATTTTTTTATGTTCTTTCTGTGCCAACTCAGAAAGCTCAAACTGCCCAAGGAGCTGCTGATCCAGTTCTACAGAGGAATTATTGACTCTGTCATCTGCATCTCTAGAATTCTCTGGTTTGGCTCTGCAACCCAACAAGACACAGGCTTCAGAGCATAATTAGAACTGCAGAAGAAACAATTGCTACCAACCTGCCTTCCACTGAGGACCTGTATACTGCATGAGTCAAAAAGAGGGCTGTGAAAATATCTACAGACCCCTCGCATCCTGGACATAAACTGTTTCAAGTCCTACCCTCAAAACGACACTATAGAGCACTGCACACCAGAACAACTGGACACAAGAACAGTTTTTTCCTGAACGCCATCACTCTGCTAAACAATTCCCGCAACACTGTCAAACTATTTACTAAGTCTGCACTACTATTAATCTTCTCATCGATCCCACCACCCATCTTCTTCCACTTATGACTGCATGACTGTAACTTTGTTGCTTGTATCCTTACGATTTATATTGATATTGATTGTTTCCTGATTGCTTATTTGTACCCTATGACTATCATTAAGTGTTGTACCTTATGATTCTTGACGAATATATCTTGTCTTTTTATGTACACTGAGAGCATATGCACCAAGACAAATTCCTTGTGTGTCCAATCACACTTGGCCAATCTGTTCTGTTCTGTTCTGTTCTGTTCTGTTCTGTTCTGTTCTATTCTGTTCTATAAATAACTCAAGACAGTAAACACACACAATACTCCTTCTTCCTCCTACTTTCCTCATAACAATCCCGTTAGGTGAGTTGGGTTGAGAGAATGACCAGCCCAAAAAATATCCTATTTTCTACTATTTTCTGGCTTTGATTGTTCAGCCTTAACAAATGCTTGATAAAACTCTATCCATAGATATCACGAAAGTTTACTAACTTCTTTCTAACCTCCCACTACCATTTCACTTAGATATTCCTTAATTTCTGCTTCCTTCAAGGTGCTCTCACTGGTTTGCAGCATGCTGTTAATATATATATATTTTTAATCAGCTACAGCAAAGGAGCTGGTAGGCTCTAAGAAAGGTACTAATAAACACCCAGATGAGCATAGATTAACATCAAGATTAACATCAGACCAACAATCAAGAAGTAAAGAATACCCCAATCAAGGAACTGCCCAACTAACAGTAAATAGCCCAATCAAAGAACTGCCAAGATCACTTCTGTTAACACTGTATTGGAAGAAATATCCATCTGGGTTCAGTTCCAAAAGGGAAGAAAGACACTGGAAACATGGAGGCTGATTGGAAAGATGGTTTAATGGAGCAGAACCATTAAGCACAGGGTCCTGGTGCAGCTGAACACATGGAGTGGAAAGTGAGTGTTATTTATACCCTCTCTTGGCTTTGAACTTGAGCTTCCTCTTCCTGTGGCAAGGGCATGTATCCTATTGGCTGTTGTCAGACTCTCATGGGGCCATGTGGGATCATGTTTGTCTGAGTCAAGTTTGGTGTAAATGTGCTGGGTGATGCAATGAAGGGGCATTGGGCAATTCCTATTGTGACTGAGGGCTAATCCTACCTTTGCTGGATATTTGCTATGAATAGACCTAGCCATCTCTTTATCTCTTAAGTACTGACGTCTGCTGTGGGCTATTGAGGAGGGTGGGGGCTATTGAGAGGGCTTCCTGCCTCAAAAAACATGTTTCTCCATTTCTCATTCAGGGAAATATAATATTCTGCCTTTTTAATATTTCCTAGAATATTTCATTCTTCTAGGAGAGGGGTGGGTGCTAACTTTCTACAACCGACAGGGCAAACCACTAGAATATATATTGAGAGCAAATCCCACTCCATAATAGCAGTGATGATGTTATCTAGTCTAGTTAATGAAATGTCTACAAGAAAACAACCAAACTCAGAGACCATCAAAGACCTCTCCAAGAGAGGTGTCATCAGTCTATTTTATAGGCAACACGTTAGAGACAGTAGCAAAATAAAAACAAAAGGTATCAGAGTTTTGTTGCTGACTTTAAATACGGGTAGTCCTCAACTTACAACCACAATTAAGGCCAAACTTCCTGTTGTTAAATGAGACATTTGTTAAGTGAGTTTTGCTCATTCCATGACCTTTCTTGCCAGAGTCATTAAGTGAATCACCGCAGCTGATGAGTTAGTTACCTGGTTGTTAAGTGAATCCAGCTTCCGCACTGACTTTGCTTGTCAAAAGGTCGCAAAAGGGGATTGTATGACGTTGGGACACAGCAATGGTCATATGTATGAACCAGTTGCTAAGCATCAGAATTTTGATCATGTGATCATGGGGATGCTACAAAGGTTGTTAACTGTGAAAAATTATTATTATTTATTAAATTTATATACCGCCCTTCTCCTACTGGACTCAGGGCGGTGCACAGCCAAGTAAAAAACATACCAATACAAAATTTAAAAGAAATTTAAAATAATTATACACTTTGGCTGAAAATGTTTAAGATCTTCCAATTAAAACCCATTATACAATTAAAAGACTAATATCTCAAAAAAAAGGGGGGGTTTAAAAATGGTCATAAGTCACTTTTTTTCAGTGCCGTTGTAACTTTAAACGGTCACTAAATGAACTGCTGTAAGTCAAAGACTACCTGTCCTGTATGCAACACACTTTGGGGATGCTAATAATTGCTCCTGACCAACAGGAGGCACTACATACCTAGCTTCCTATTTAGTGGGATTCATCAAGCACAGATGTGCAAACTCCACCAGAATTTGAATTCAAGATCCTTTGCGCTTAGCATAACTATCAGATTTGTTAAACTACATCAGCCCTCCCTAACGGGTCAGGAACTGCCACGACTGAGGCCCAGTCACATAAAAGGCCCAGTAGCTCATGCAATGTAGCCACTGTCACACCTACATTTTATATCAAATAGTAATTTATACGGTACAGATAGTCCTCGACTTATGATCACAATTGAGGTCCAAAATTTCTGTTGCTAAGTGAAACAGCTGTTAAGTGAATTTTGCCCCGTTTTATTACCTTTGTTGCCACAGTTGTTAAGTGAGTTTCCCCACTGATTTTGGTTGTCAGAAGGTCACAAAAGGAGATCACAAGACCCGGGGATACTGCAATCATCCTCAATATGAGTCAATTGCCAAGCATCTGAATTTGGGTCATGTGACGTTGGAGGTGCTACAACAGTCCTAAGGGTGAAATTCAACCATAAGTCATTTTTTTTCAGTGCCATTGTAACTTCAAACAGTCATTAAATGAACTGCTGTACGTCAAGGGCTATCTGCATTCTATAAAATTATTCCTACCCCAATGTTATATTTAAAATATTCATTTAAAAGTTAGGTAATAAAAAAATATAAAAGAACACAATACAATCAGGAAAACAGGCTGCTTTTAGTGTACAATACTGTACTGCATTTTAAGGATATGTGTCAGCGAGTGAACAGCTGTTTTGAGAAAACTATGTACCATCAGCCGAGACGTGCAGCCGAGAGACAGAATTAGCTGGGGGATACTGTTATATGGGATGCCAAACCAGGATTTATTTAATGTAGTTTCGAAAATATCCCATGGTATGCTGCTTTGGGAATTTAACTCTTTTATCAGGTTAACAAAGCTCGGAGGAAGGCAAGGTTAAGCTACCTAATAAGTTGCAGATGAGAAAGATTAGGAAGGCAGCAAAATAAAATAATATGTGTGTCAGAAGCTGAGTCACTTCTTCTCCTGGCCACTCCTTAAACACTTCCTTATGAGGGTGGAGGAGAAGTTGCACTGCTTGTTTCTTAACACAAGTGCAGGCATAATTTCCGGAAATGATGATCATCTCAAAAGCAGAGCCATATTCTACACATGTAAGTTAAATCATCCTTTGACTTCAATATGGCTTATGTGTATCCTGACACACTTAAACTGCCCTAAAACATATAGACATTAAAGCCTGTAATTTAAATAATAACCTTGAAGATAACTTAGAATCAGACTCAGTTCCTAAATGGTTGCATCTTTGCAGTTTTCAAGGCAGTGTTACAAAAACGATTTGTCACTGTTTCTTCCAGATTTCTGTCTAGCTTACAATCCTAGGATTTCCCAGCTAGTCAAAATGTACCATCCAACTACTAATGGGGGCTGACCTTGTTTAACTTTCAAGATCAGCCAAGGCTGGCTTAGTGCTGCCATCTAATGAGAGAATAATGACCTTGCTATATATATGTATATATTATTTTTCACATTTTTGAAACACCTATCTCCCTAAAAGAGAGAGTCTTTGATATTTAATATAATATAAAATACCTTAAGGCAGTGTTTCTCAACCTTGGCAATTTTAAGCTGTGTGGACTTTTAACTCCCAGCATGGCTGGCTGGGGCATTCTGGGAGTTGTAGTTCGCACAGCTGCCAAGGTCAAGAAACACTGCCTTTCCAAGCGTATGATCTATTTTAGTTTTATTAATTGTATTTTTACAAATCTGAAAGGAACTGACTGAACAACAGTTTCAACCTTCCCAAACCAACATTTTGGAAAACCCTGATCAAACGAATATTCACAGAACAACACGGACGCTGTGTTGAACTCTACAAATATTCGTGTCTTTTGTTTTCAGATAGTAACCCACTATCCTTTTGGCATCCCAAAAGAGTAATCATTTATACATTCTTCATCAATATAAATTTCTTTCCCTCTTGACAAAAAAGTGGCTATAAACTCCCTTTGTATACCAATGCTGCCCAGAGTTGCTTGATAGTGAGATGGGCAGCATATAAATTTAATAAATAAATGGGGGAAAAAATTGGCAATGTCACAAGGCTGTCTTGTACAGAAGTGCATAATAGGTAATTGATAATCTATATTTCAATTAAATTTGTAACTTTTAGCCTCTTTGTGCTACTATAAACAATAACTTTCTTAGGATATACCCCCACCACCACCTGTACAACATGTCAATAAATTTAAACTGAATATTTCCTCCCCACCCTCTGTTTCTAGAATAAAAAAAATCAGTTATCCGCACCAAATACTTCAGGAGTTGAAAGAAAGTAACTGCTGTCTATTTGTATATACACAATGATAATATGTTTCTGATAGTTCAGTCGCAACAGCAAAGTCTCAAAATATTTTGAAAATAATTCCTTTCTCGCTATGTCATGGCAGATAACCAATGTTCCCTTACTATTTCCCCCCATAAATAATATGTTCTTATTTATTTTAAAGGATTTCTACAACTGTCTATCTCACACACCTGACTCTGGGCATCTTCTACCATTAAAAACAATAAAAACATAATAATAATGACTTCCAAGGTCCCTTCTAGCACTATTCAGATTGATATAGAAAAATATAAAAAAGAGAACAGCTGAAAAAAAGTTCATACAGCTACGCTCTGTCATTCAACATAGCTGAGCAATGGGTTTTGTCCCACATGTGGGACCCAGGTCTGCTTAGAGAGCCACGACTTCAGGGCCTTAAGGAAGCCCAACAAGGATTGAGCCAATCTGATCTCTGGAGGGAGAACGTTCTAGATGCAAGCAGGGAGAGATGACCCTGTAAGCAAGCTAGGTTTTTCTTTGCTTGCAAATTGTAATGGTATACAACAGAATATCAGTTATTAGGAATAACAGAGAAGAGCCTATACCAGTGTTGGTGAACCTGGTGAACCTTTTTGGTCCAAACCGGAACAAGCGTGCATGTGTGTGCATGCATGCATGAGCCGGAAACCCGAAGACCAGCTGGCTGGCACTCACATGCCTGTTTTTTGGGCCAAAAATGACCTGAAAACGGCCCAAAAAACAGCCTGAAAAATGGCCTGAAAGCAGCCCAAAAATGGCCTGGAAACAGCCTAAAAAACGACCTGAAAACAGCCCGAAAAAATGGCCTAAAAACAGCCTGAAAAATAGCCAGAAAATGGCACAAAAATGACCTGTTTTTTAGCCATTTTCGGGCTGTTTTCTGGTGCTCCGGCGCCCACGAAGATCAGCTGGCTAGCATGCATGTGCAAGCTGGAAATCAGAAGAGCACTGGGGATGGCATGCATGCCCACAGAAAGGGCTCTGCATGCCACCTCTGGCACGCGTGCCATAAGTTCGCCATCACAGGCCTATACCATTTCAGACAAGTGACTGTCCAGTCTCTTCTTAAAAACCTCCAGTGTTGGAGCACCCACAACTTCTGGAGGCGAACCATTCCACTGATTAATTGTTCTAACTGTCAGGAAATTTCTCCTTAGTTCCAGGTTGATTTTCTCCTTCAGAACCAACCTAGATCTAAGGAAACCGCCACATGGCAAGATTCTGTCAAAGTAGCTTTACAGTAAAGCAGAATTAGCTCATCTGGTTGTGATTCCTATCTGGTTCTCAACCTAGAACTATGGGAAAGACCTTGGGATATTAAGACAAGAGGCACTGCCAGGGGAATGGTCAGATAAGGGACAGCATAGCCCGCTGCTAGATAATGGGCGGGGCAAGAGGATCAGAAGGCGCCTTCCCTAGTTTCTAAATTTCAATTCCCCTTTGTAGTGGTGTGTGGGAATGGCCTTGGAAGACAAAGCAAAGAGATACAGCCAAGGGAACAATCAGATAAGGGATAGCATAGCTGTCATCTCTTACAGTACCCTAAAGTTGGATAACTGGCAGGGCAAGAGGTTTAAAAGAGACCCTCCCTAATTTCTTGGGCTGTAAAGGAAATGGGGGGGGGAAGAGAACTGTACTTTCAGATTTGCAAGATTCTGTCAATATATAGTTTTACAATAAAGTAATGCTCATGGGGTTGTGATTCCAACCTGGTTTAGGAAGGTTGAAACAAATAAAGTTATGCCCTCAAATGTTGCTAAGCTTAACACAGAGATTGGTGAACCCTCCACCTTTTTTTACAGAAAGGACCACAAGAACACAGGAGGTTCTTCTTGGGTGCCTATCAAAAGCACAAAACAATGACCCAATGAATTATAATTTCAATCATAGCAACATCCATTTGGTGTAGCCCCAGGAAAAATAAATACAAAGTCATATTGACCTCTATTGGGGTGATAATTCTCCAAAGTATTTGGGCAGCAAAATGGAATGGTTTGCTTCTGGGTTTGTGTGTGTGCGTGCGTGTGTGTGTAAACATTTTACGACTTCCTGAACCCAGAACGATATTTCTTCCAACACTACACCTGGCTTAGAGATTTTCTAAAGAGTGTGTATCCAAATAGTAGGCAGGTTCCTTGTACATATATATATTTTGGGTGTCCGCATGGTAGTACACAAACTGAGATGTATACAGAATATATAACTATGCACAGAAATGTGTCTTCATGTATACTTTTTCTCAGTCCAACCCATCTCACAGAGCTTTTGTTGTTATTGTGGGGAAAACAGAAGGCAGGAGTATCTGGCATGTTCACTACCTTGAGTTATATATAAATAGTAAAAAGGCAGGATAATACTGTAAACATCTTCCCCTCCCCAGCTTTCTGGATTGGAGTAGCATAGAACCCCTAGTAAATAAATTAAGATGTGTATATGCACACAGAGAAATACAGTATCTATGTATATGTATATGTGTGTGCGTGTGTGCGCGCAAGTATGTTTATTACATTTATATACAGGGTCCTTCTTGTTTTCTGAGCTTGGTTGTTTTCTTATTGACGTTTCATTACTAAGACTAGATAACATCATCAATTCTAGGGTTTGCTCTCTGCTTATACACAAAGGGCAATCAGAACTGTTTATATTGAATATAAGCAGAGAGCTTAAATTCTCACTTCTAGTACTGATAACGTTCCCCAGTTGGGTAATGAAATGTCTGCAAGAAAACAACCAAGCTCAGAGAACACAAAGGATGTCTCATTTCAACCTTGAGCTATTCATATGTTGCTTTATTGGTACACTTACCGTATATGCCTCCAATCCCCAGTAACTCCAGGCTGTTATTTATTTATTATTTACTTATTTACTAGCACTTCTATGTTGCTGCAGTCCAGTGGGAGATATCCATAACTATATCCCTATCTACCCTGTTTCCCCCAAAATAAGACATCCCCTGATAATAAGCCAAATCGGGCTTTTGAGCGCATGGCAATAAGACCAAGCACTTATTTCAGGGTTCAAAAAAAATATAAGACAGGGTCTTATTTTCGGGAAAACATGGGTATATGTATGTATATACATGTTTGTTTGTTTGTTTGCTTGTTTACTTACTTACTAGCACTTCTATGCTGCTGCAGTCTAATGGGAGACATCCCTCACTATAGCCCTACATATATATGTATTTGTGTATATATACAACATGTGTGTTTGTATGTAAGATATGTTTATGTGTATATGCAGATATTTTTCTATATGTACTTGTGTGTGTACGGTTGTGTATGTATTTATATACATGTATCATGTTTTTACACGTGCAGTATATAGAATACTTCACACTCTCTGGACCCACAGCAGCTGGAAATGGAGCGGCCTTAGGAGGGGGCTAAATCAGAAGGGGGCAAACGGAGACATAATAGTAATAATAATAGTAATAATAATTCACATTTAATATGTGAATGCAGCAAAATCGCACAAATTGATTTCAAAGCTAGACATGACCGAGTTGCTAAATTAGTCCACTGGTCATTACGTAAAAAAATACGACTTTCCTGTATCCCAAGTCTTTGGAACATAAACTGGAAAAAGTTATAGAAAATGAGAAGATGAAGATCTTGTGGGACTTTCGAATACAGACGGATCGTCACTTGGAACACAACACGCCAGATTGTCAAACAATTGCCAGACAGTTGTCAAAAACTGAAATGTACACTTTATTGACATCGTGGTACCTGGAGATGCCAGAGTCGAAGAAAAAGAACTGGAAAAAATCATGAAATATCGCGACCTGGCCATTGAAACTACACGGCTATGGATGAAACATGTCACAGCGATACCCATTGTCATCGGGGCACTTGGTACCATGTCCAAGAATTTTATAACATACATCAGCGAATTGCAGCTTGTTATAACACCAGCGGAACTGCAAAAAAATGCGCTACTTGGAACATCGTACATCTTAAGAAGGTACTTGGGTGATACCTAGGACGCTGGCAGCAACCCATATCAACCATTAGCACCAGTCAATGGTATTTGTGATGCATTTTTGAATGTCCAGTTGACTGAGTTTCATGTTTAATGAATAAAAGAGAAATGATGATGATGATGATGTAGTACTTGGTTGCCTAGGCCGCTGGCAGCAACCCGTATCAACCATTAGCACCCGTCAATGGTATTAGTGACACATTTTTAAATGTCCAGTTGACTGAGTTTCATGTTTAATGAATAAAAGAGAATAATAATGATAATAATAATAATAATAATAATGTACTTGGTTGATACCTAGAATGCTGGCAGCAATCCGTATCAACCATTAGCACCCGTCAATGGTATTTGTGAGGCATTTTAAACGTCCAGTTGACTGAGTTTCATGTTTAATGAATAAAAGAGAATAATAATAATAATAATAATAATAATAATGTACTTGGTTGATACCTAGAATGCTGGCAGCAATCCGTATCAACCATTAGCACCCGTCAATGGTATTTGTGAGGCATTTTAAATGTCCAGTTGACTGAGTTTCATGTTTAATGAATAAAAGAGAATAATAATAATAATAATAATAATGATGATGATGATGATGTACTTGGTTGATACCTAGAATGCTGGCAGCAACCTGTATCAACCATTAGCACCCGTCAATGGTATTAGTGAGGCATTTTTAAATGTCCAGCTGACTGAGTTTCATGTTTAATGAATAAAAGAGAATAATAATAATAATAATAATAATAATAATGTACTTGGTTGATACCTAGAATGCTGGCAGCAATCCGTATCAACCATTTGCACCCATCAATGGTCTTTGTGAGGCATTTTAAATGTCAAGCTGACTGAGTTTCATGTTTAATGAATAGCAGAAAATTATTATTATTATTATTATTATTATTATTATTATTATTATTATTATTATTAATAATAATAATAATAATATTTAAAGAATTATAATATTTAAAAAAAATTGAAATCCAATTCCCCCCCATACATATATCATCCTGAGGGAAGAGGCCAAATGGGGGGCGGGTCTCGAGCTTTTTCCTCCTGCCCCGGCCTACCTCACCGGGCTGTTGTGAGAGGGAGGGAGGCCACCACCGCCATCACCACCGCCACCACCCTTGGGCGTCCCTGCCTCCCTCTCCCTCCCCTTCAGGCCGCGGCAGGGCAGGGCAGGGCAGGGCCGCGGCGCGAGCGTGACTGGGGCGCAGGCCGCGGCCTCTTTCCCCGCCTCTTCCGAGAGCGGCCTGCCCGCCCGTCAGGCTTCGCCCGCCAGGCCCGCTCGTCGCCCCCGCGCGGCCGGAGGCTCCCCGAGTCTCCTCCGCCCGAAAGCCCCGCCGGCTTTCCCTCACGACGCCGCCGACGACGCTTCTTCTTCTTCTTCTTCTTCCTCCCGCAGCCGGTGGGAGCGCGTCGCCGGGCGGCCCGTCCCGCGGCCAGCGGAGCTCCATGGGGCCGGCGGCGCGGCGGCGGCGGAGGGCGAAGGCGGCCGCCCAGACTCCTCGCCCCCCTCGCCGGCGGCGGCCGTGAGAGAGACAGAGAGAGAGAGAGACAGAGGCAGAGAGACAGAGAAGCGCCGCCCGCTTCGGACCCTCCACCGCCGCCGCCCCTCCTGACGGGCCTGCGGCTCCGGGCGGCCGGAGGATGGCGGGGGCTCCGACCCAGCTGGAAGCCGGTGAGGAGGGAGGAAAGGAGGCTGGCTGGCTGGTTGGTGTGTGTGGGGGGCAGTGGGGGGGGGTCTTTGGGTCTTGGCCGGCCTTCCTTCTCTGACCGCCTCTTCGCCCGCAGAGCTCTACTACCTGATCGCCCGCTTCCTCCAGTCGGGACCTTGCAAGAAATCGGCCCAGGTGAGGGGTCCGGGGTGGGGGGTGGGGAAAAGAATGGGGTGCCAGTTGGGGCTGGGGTCGCGGACACCCCCTCCCCCCTCTCCTCACCCCTTTGTCTCTCTCTTTCTCCTCTCCGCAGGTGCTGGTGGCCGAGCTGGAGGAGCACCAGGTAAGGGAGCCTAAAAATGGGGGGTGCGGGGTGGGGGGGGGTGGGGAGGGGTCTCCCCCCCCTCAAGGAGTGCCTCCTTGTAAAGGAAGAGGGGGGTTGTCCTGATGTGGGACCCCTGGCTTTAAAGCTAATGGGGAGTCATCCTCCTTGGGAGTCATCCGGATGCGGGACCCCTGAGCTCCTGTTTTATTCCTAATGGGAAGGGTCCCTAATCCGTGAAAGGACCTCCTTTTTCCCTTCTTCTTCTTCTTCTTCT
>WNWU01000035.1:3285807-3301261 GCA_012654045.1 Ptyas mucosa
CTTCTCCTTCTCCTCCTCCTTCCCACTTTCTCCCTTCTATAAACTGTTTGCGCATCTTCCCTGCATCTCTCTCTCCATCTATGCAAGATGCGTGCATATGAACACGCACACATGTGTGAGACCATGAAGAACGTGGATTTCCTCCCCCCCCCCCCCGTTTGCCTGTTGGGCTTCCTCCAAAGCATTGGATCCCTTTGGCGTTTCAAGACCCTCTGGAATTTTTTCTAGATTTCTAGATGGACCCTGCTCATTTCTGCTATGGGATTGTTAGGGGGAGGATGGGGGAGGCAGCAGTGGGATAGAGGGTGGGGAAAAAAAACACTTTCCCTCCCTTTTAACCAGGGTTGGTTGATAGGACAGCCTTTGTGTTGGTTCTCACAGGGCAAAGCCTTAAGAGGGGTTGGCAAGGGACTAGCTCCCTATGAATAATAATAATAGTAACAGTGTTGGAAGGGACCTTGGAGGTCATCCAGCCCAACCCCCTGGATCACGCAGGAGACCTATACTAGGGATTTGAACCGCCGAACTGCTGACCTTTCTGATCGACAAGCTCAGCGTCTTAGCCACTGAGCCACCTTGCCAGGCTAGGAGACCTGTGTGACACAGCCAAGTGCAAATTCAGCCTTTGGGTCCAGAAATGGTTCCTAGATGTCTGCTTTGGATGGGGAGTTACCCCGTTCAAAAATCAAGCGCAGGCGGCCCTGGGGAGACATTCCCGTTTGTGAAGTAAGCCAAGTTGTGGTTGGGTTTTGATGGAACGGCCTAGAAAGACCCTTCCTTTGTGAGCTGCAGTTCCTAGCTTGGCATATGTGGCAGCTTATGAACTAAAACCGTAGTCTCAAGAAAGCGCAGCTGCATCCAATGTGTAAATGCAACCTCTGCATATCATGGATTAGCAGAAACCTTAATTTTGGGGTGGGGGGAGAGAGAGAGAGAGAGAGAGAGAAGGGATTTGCTTGACCTTCCACTTCGCACAGTATTTCACGGTGAGCCAACTGATTCCTCTCCTCTTTGCTAGCTGATCCCGAGGCGCTTGGATTGGCAGGGGAAAGAACACCGAAGAAGTTTTGAGGATCTGGTGAGTGAATATTGGCTTTTACATTTCAGCATTTATTTTACTGGTGGGAGCTGGCTTGGGGTGGGGAGAAGCCTTGTTTGTTTGTTTCCCAGCTGCAGTAGAAAATCTGGAAAAAGGAAAAGTGTGTGGATGTTAGGAGTCAGTTGTTGGCTGGTTTGTGGAATTTTCTCTGTGTGATTTTTTTTTCTTCCCCTCCTAAGAAAATCTACCGTCGAGAAAGCAGGGAGGGTTATTTAAGGGCACGTACAAGAAGTTTCAGCCCGGACCAATAGTGCTGCGTCTATCAGATAGGACTTCCTTGTGGGTGATGAGAGGTGCCAGCTGATTGGTTGTATCTTTCAATACAGGAACCGAGGGAAGGAAGCGTTTTTCTTCTTCTTCTTATCTTTCTGTATTAGTAAGGAAAAAAAAAATATCCCTTTTCCCTACAGACCTGTCATGTTAAGAGTTATAAAGAAAACCTATTGAGGGAGCGGTGATATTTAGTCCACATTTTAAGTCTGTTCAGGGCCCTGATGACAAAACGTAAAGGAATTTTTAAACATAACAATTATATCTTGCTTGCAGAGGTGAGAACATGTATATAATTTTAAATGAAGAAAACTCCTGTGTTTCCTTGTGAAATAAGAGAGTCATTACCCTGATTAATACAAAACAAGTAATAGCAAAATAAATAAATAAATAAATGTCTTTGATAGAAAGTTTTGACCGGAATTTGTTCATTATAGCTTTTTATTCCGGTAAAAGAATACTACAGAAATAGGGTTCAGAGACAGCTATTCCCTGAACACAAGACTCTAATGCATGGGTGCAGATTAATTTTGCTGGATGCAAAGTATGCGGGATGACCTTTTCAGTTCTGATTTGAAGATCAGCTGCACAGTAGGTGAATACTACATTTGATACAACATAATCAGTATACTACAATTGTTTATGCTTGCGTTTTATGGTTACTTCAGTGGGAATACGCATTCAGTTGTAGCTTTTTTGCTCTGTGTGTGTGTGTGTGTGTGTGTGTCTTCAAGTCAGTGTTGACACTTAGAAATTTCTTAGACAAAGTCTGTGCAGTTTTCTTGGCAAGGTTTTTCAGGAATGGTTTGCCATTGCCTCCTTCCCAAAGCAGAGCGATAGGGACTGGCCCAAGGTTATCCAGCTGGCGTTGTGTTTAAAGCGAGACTAGAACTCACGGTGTTCCAATTTCTAGCCTGATACCTTAAACGCTACATCGTACTGGCCTTCTTTTTTTTTTGTAGCATGAATGGTTATATCAGGTGCTTTTATATAAATTGGGAACACCTGAGAGTAGGATAGGAGAAAATACTAAATACCATTGGCTCATTGTCTATCTATGTTGATTCCATAGGCTTGGTTTGTTTTGAACACTTGTGAGGAAATAGTTCAAAAACCGGAATTTTTTTTATTTTGTGTGCAGGCATTTATCCATTCAGATCAATGGTAAACGAAAATACTGAACACCTCTCCTGAGGAGTGCTTGTTAGCTGGATTAGGGATTTTGCAATTTTCAGTCTTGATTTTCCTTAGAAAAATATTTACATATGTACTCTTTTAACTCTCAGTTTTATTGTCATAGGCCAGAAGACATGCCTGTCTATGAAGTAATTTCCTTTATCTCAAAGTGTAAATACAGTGGAGAGCAGAGTGAAATTACTTAGTCATTCAGAATAATCCCAGTTTTATCCTGCAACTGATAATTTCTTAGAAAGCCAATATCAGTTTGCATATTTTTCTCCCCCTGAGTTTTGGGAAGTTTCCAGCATGTTTATTATGGCAGCTTTCTTTTGACATTACTGCTGTTTAAATAGGGGAAAAAGTTGGAATAATAATGGATACAGTTCCTAAGAAATAATCTGTGAATAGGAAGATGAAACCTTACTTAAAACTTGATTTGCTTAATTGTAATGGACACTCCTTTCCTGTTCTAATGCCCTTTCTAATATATTAGCCTGTTTGTTTTAATATTTCATACCAGTATTAAACAATTGAAATAAGCCAACGCAGTTTGAAGATAAAGGTAAGATTTGTGAAACTGCATAAAGAATTGCAGGTTTTTCCTCTCATTCTAAGAACTGCTTATCCTTTTTATTCTTCTTTTAATCAGCTAAGACTGAAATGATTTTGAATACATCTTAGATGAATTATAGCTTTTAAGACTGTAGCCCTTGATACATGTAGCTACAAGGGAGCCCCATTAAGCACAAGAAACTTGTAAAAGTACTTAGTGTTACTCTTCAGTATGACTTCTCACGATTCCTTTGTTTCTTTTCCTGGTTTGTATTAACATTCCCAAAGTCCACATCACTGCCATGCTAGCTGTTGCCAATGAAGAGTTAAAACGTCACCTCCAATTCCATCCACACTTCCACTTTTATCATCTGAAAAAAAAACCTTGACTAACAGAGTAACTTTTGAACCTGAACAAGATGAGCACCAAAGAGCAAATCCAATTTGCTGTACATGCTTGCCTGCTTCCCAGTTCAGTTAAATTAGGAATAAAACTGCCATAAAGCAATGATGGGGCATTGCTTGCGGAAAATGTAGATGGCCTGAGAAGGCACTGTGCTATACTCTGGTCACCAGCTGAATAATAATGGACACTGTTCCTAAGAGGTGTGAAAATGTCCTCCCCTTCTTTGTGGTTGCAGCTGTTTTTACAACACAAAGGGGCTTTATTATTTTGTTAACCCCCTGCCTTTAGCCAAGATACTTTGCCACCTCCAGCTCTCCAGCTCTCTTAATGTCCCTCCATTAACACCTGTCTGCCAGTATCAAGTCGTTCTTAATTTACAAATGAATTGCATTTATAACATTTGGCTGTCCTAGTATGTTTAGGAGCTTATTTATTTCTTTATCTTACGGCACTTCATATTTCAGTAAAAAGAAACACAGGGGGCGGCGGGGGTAAAATACAAAACATTGAATATAAAATCTGATCTCTTTAACAGGAAACGTACATCTAAATTGCAAATATAATCCTTACTTCATTTCTTGC
Source organism: Ptyas mucosa (assembly GCA_012654045.1). Classification (NCBI taxonomy): domain Eukaryota; kingdom Metazoa; phylum Chordata; class Lepidosauria; order Squamata; family Colubridae; genus Ptyas; species Ptyas mucosa. The sequence continues at coordinate 3,289,896 of WNWU01000035.1, forward strand.
AGCCAGGAAATCAGCGAAATCTCCATTAGAGGCTCTATTTTGATACTCTTGTCACTATGTGTTAAATAGTTTATTTTTCAGCCCCACAGTCACAATTTGGTGATGGTATTTTGTCCTATTTATAGAGGGCATCTGAACATCTGTCAGGACCAGAGCGAATTCACTTCAGTGTTGTCCCTATTGGTCAGGGCTGGTCAAATCCAAATCCATTTTTCCAAAATGCAGGGAAAGCTTCCACATTGCGTTTTTAGATGTTTATTCTGTATAAAATGCTAAGGGTGAAAACTGATTGTTTTTATGGTGTACAGTTCATTAGGTATCCCAGTGGCAATGTTACATCCATTACACTGAGGAACTGATATTGGTTGTTCTGACATTGATTGAATTGTACTTATTTCTGCCCTCTAAGGCGGTATTCTCTGATAGTTGAATTAAAAAAACCCAAAACCCTCAAGTACTTTTCTTGATATTTATAATTGAAAAGCTTTAATTAACAAATGGTATCCCCCCCCCCCCCCAAATAGGTGAAATTACTGTGAAACAAACACAGGCAAACAATCATTCTTGGCTTTCATAGCTAAAACAAACTTCTCTGTTTGGACAGCATCTGAGTTAATATATTTTGCTAAGCCTTAATGGGACGTCTTTGATTTTGGCTAAATGCAATGTGGGAAACAGCTATAGAATTATATAAACCATGCTTTATAGAGTAGCATGATGCATGAACCAGTTGGAGTTTATTCTCTAATCTGTAATTAAAGTAATAGTTAAAGGTGTTGTGGGGGTTGACTGACACGCCTTTACTCCTCAGTTCTTAGATTTAAGCTTTCTCCTCTTCATGCCTGCTTATGGGTTTTGCAGAGAGATGCATTTGGCTATTGTGGGAAACTGGACCACTTCGTAAGAATTACTCAAGGCATTTAGATCTCCAGTCTTTATGATATGACTTCCTTAATTTATCAAGTATGTAGTGATTAAAGATGCTGAGCTTTTCAGCCTGGGCTCAAGATCCGAGCACCATGCAACAGTGCGATCTCCCATTCCTTGCCACAGCTCCTGCCCACCTAGCAGTTCAAAAGCATGCAAATACGAGTAGATAAATAGGTACCACTTCGGTGAGAAGGTTCCATGCGCTTTTGGCATATAATCATAACTGGCCACATGACCACGGAAGGGTCTTCAGATAACGCTGGCTCCTTCGGCTAAGAAACAGAGATGAGCACATCCCCCTAGAAACAGACTCAACTGGACACCCCCTGCCTTTTATCCCCAAAGCTAGGGTGGGGCTTCGCTAGCAGCGGTGGCTCTTTCTTCCCCAGGATCGGCCCATGGATTTCCACTGCTCTCCTCTCCTCTGCCTTCTGCACATCTGCACGTCAGGCACTGGGCCCAGCTGTTCCTCCTCTTCCTCATCAGCCACCTCCAGACTTGGGTGCTCTTGACTCTCCATCTGAGGGCTGACTGATGGCCCAGGCTCTGCCTCTGTCTCTCTCTCTTCTGCCAGCTCCATTCTCTCTTCCCCCTCGGAGCTCCCAGGTTGCCCTGATGCTGACCCTGACTCCCACACTTCCTCCTCCTCTGATTCGGCTGTTGGAGGGTCCTGCGGCCAACAGGGCACAACACCGCGAGTCGGATGCGTCACGCACAGGCCATGCCCAGCCCAGCTCTGCAAAGGAAAAAACGTTGCAATACATCACCTGACAGCAACGTAACACCACAAGTTTGACACCCGTGCTTTACACTATTTAACTGGTGGAGCAGTTTGTTTCCTTTTATTTATATCTTTTCTTGTGGTGGTGCCCCTAGCACTGTGGTGGCGCGCCTATGGCACGCGTGCCAGAGGTGGCATGCAGAGCCCTCTCTGTGGGCACACGCACTGTCGTCAGCTGCTCTTCTGGTTTCTGGCACGCACATGTGCGCTGGCCAACTGGTCTTCGTGGGCATCATAGTGCCAGAAAACAGCCTGAAAACAGCCAAAACCCAGGCTGTTTTTCGGATTGTTTCTGGGCCTTTTGGGGGCTGTTTTTAGGCCATTTTCAGGCTGTTTGTGACATAAAAATGGCCCTAAAACGGCCTGAAAACAGCCAAAAAACAGGCATGTGCACCCCAGCCAGCTGATCTTTGGGTTTCCGGTATTCTGGCGCACCTACATGCATGCATATTCCGGTTTGGGCACTCGGGGCCAAAAAGATTTGCCATCACTGCCCTAGCACCATAAAACTATAAATTTCCAGAAGAACCACCTTGTGGGAAAGATCTGGTTTAGAGAAAGGGACCGGCTCAAGTCTGCGTGATGACTGAAGGCACATTTGCGCGGGGTTTCCTGGTCCAGTGCTTGCACCATTCATGAAATACGTGGACGTCTGGTCTTTCTTTCTTTCTTGGCTGCCTTAACTGTGTTTTGAATGAGATCGAAATCTCATCTCTATGGATACTTGGGAAGTTGCTGAAGGCCGAATTCAACCAATTCATACAACATAATGCATATAATGTGTCTTTTTAAAATTTAATTTGCCCTGATCCTTTATCTAACCTCAAGTGAACGTTGGCTATCCCTTTCTTCAGGGAAGAATGTTAGGAGAACGTTTCTCTGGTTATGTTACTGTTAGTTACTGCATGCGTAGATTCCAAGTGTCTAATATAGGGGTCAGCAACCCGTGGCCCTGGAGCCACATGTGGCTCTTTCATCCCTCTGCTGCGGCTCCCTGTCGCCAGTCGGCTCCACAATTGATAGAGCTTTCGGTTAGGACAGATAGAAGAAAAAGGACGCCGCGCAGAAGGAGACTCTATGGTGGGAGAACCAGATCTCCGGTTGGCAGAGGAAGAAGGATGCCGCGCTAGGAGACTCTATGGTGTGGGAACCGGACTTCCGGTCGGCTCCAGAATTGAACAGGGGGCCTCCGGTTAGGACGTTTGTGGCTCTTTGACTGTTTAAGGTTGCCGACCTCTGTTCTAATAACTATTAAAGTGTGTGGCCTGTCTCTTAAGTCTGCCACCCCAGGTAACCAAGAGCCAAGAGCTCCAGCTGCAAATAATTAAATCTAAAGTAATCCAATTATATGGGGAGCAGCCATTTTGGACTGGCTGTCAATTTTGGGAGGGCGAATGGAAACCCCCATTACAGGGCAAGATAAGAGAATAATTCTTAATTCTATGTTGAGAACCAATGGTGTGTTTGGTCCTGCAAAAGCCCAGCCCTGCCAAGCTGAGTGCCTTTCCTAGATTTGCGCAACGAACTGAGCATAGTGTTGACTAGCTAAGAGTGTTATACAGATAGTCTTCGACTTAGGACTACCATCGAGCCCAAAATTTCTGTTGCTAAGCAAAACATTTATTAAGTGAATTTTGCCCTATTTTACTCTCTCTCTTGCCTCAGGTGTTAAATGAATCACTGCAGTTGATAAATTAGTCACCCGGTTGTTAAGTGAATCTGGCTTCCCCATGGACTTTGCTTGTCAGAAGGTCGCAAAAGGCAATCACATGACCTCCCCCCCTCCCAGGACACTGCAACCGTCATAAATATGAGTCAGTTGCCAAGAGTCTGAATTTTGATCACGTGACCATGGAGATGCTGCAAAGGTCATAACTGCAAAAAATAGTCATAAGTCACTTTTTTCCAGTGCCGTCGTAACTCTGAACGGTCACTAAATGAATTGTTGTAAGTCAAGGACTGCCTGCACTTGCACAAGAGGGAAGAAATAGCATAATATAAATATGTTCCTTTCTACTTTGTTATTCTGATTAAGGTATAGAAATGAGCCAGTGCAAGAGGAAGGGATGGGTCGGTCACTCACAAATATTAAGAAATGTGTAAGTACATGGAAAAGTACAGCAGTTCTTGTCTTACAATCATTGATTTAGCAACCATTCGGAGTTACAACGGCAGTGAAAACAGTGACTTACGACTGCTCCTCGCACTTACAACCACTTCAGCATCCCTTTCCCGCCGGCAGTCACATGATCAAAATTCACGTACCTGGCATCCAGCATGTATTTGCGACAGGTTGCGTTCTGCCCCAGCTACGGACCCCAAAGAACGCAGCACACACAAAGTCTGTACAAACCTTAGTTTACTAAATTAAATCAGTCTTTTTCAAACAAAGGCTGTTAATTAACTTTCTTAACAGCCTACAAGAATCCAAAGAATAAATAATCGTAATCTTACTATGGTTGGCAGAAAACCCAGAAGCAATTTGCAGGAAGCTGATAAGAGAACTAAGTTCAAGACGAAGGAGAGTGAACGAAGTTGTTCCCTGCAAATTGCCTCAATCGTCGTCCTTCCTTAAATGGGCTAAGGGAGTGGCCAATTAGCCCCAAGCCTTACTCTCGAAGAGACCTCCTCCTGAGGAGCCACTCCTGCCTTTTGGCGGCTCTGCGCGCCCGTGCATCGAGAAGAGGCTCCTCCTCTTTGTCCTCTTCACTTATAGGAGCTTCTGGAGGTTCTGAAGGCCCTGGCTGAATCCCCACCTCTGGCACCACATCTTTTCCAGCCTCCTCATTGTCTGACTCGAGTGCCAGCTGCACAGGCTGCTGGCGCAGCACCACACCAGCCTCCTCGCTGTCGGAATCAGCTACTAGCTGCACAGGCCGTGTACGGGCCATAACAGGTTGCAACATCCTGGGTTCACATGGTCACCATTTGTAACCTTCCCTTGGGGGCTTCTCATCAAGCAAAGTCAGTGGGGAAAACCTGATTCTTTTAACAACTATAAGATTCACTGCAATGATCCGCTTAACAACCGTTGCCCAAAAAGTTTGTAAAATCGGACATCTCTCTCTCAACTGCCTTGCTTAGCAATGGCAATTCTGGCCCCGGCTGTGGTCATAAGTCGAGGATTACCTGTAATGCTTTCTACCTTGACTTCTCTTTGCCTCTCTCAAATTAAGGTTGGACGTAAGCAATGCCTGCTCATGTTTTGTTTTTGTTTTTTTTAAATATTCAGGTAGCAGCCAATGCTCACATCCCCCCGGATTACCTCCTCAAAATTTGTGAGCGAATTGGACCTCTGTTAGATAAGGAGATCCCACAAAGTGTACTCGGAGTGCAAACTTTACTAGGAGTGGGACGGCAGTCTTTACTAAGGGCAGCCAAAGGTAAGACATGGTTCTTTTATTTATATTCCACCTTATAGAGACAAGGAAAGCGACTCGCAGCCGAAGTCACGTACAATAGAACGAACTGCAGACTGTAAACAGTTGAAGCATTATTTTTAACTGCATCCATCTTCTGACAAGTTAATAACAGTGTAAATAAATGGGTAAATCAAAACCTTAAAAAGGTATGGAAAGGGGTCTTTTGGGAACATGGATTTTCTGCCATGTCTTGGTTTTTGAAAAAGGAACTAAAACCGTTTCCTGCAAACAGCTTGACAGAGAAGAAAGGAATGGGAAGGAGCAGGAAAGAGGTACTGGCGTTGATAGTTTTGAGCAAAAAAGTAAATAATAACTGGGCTGCAGAGGTCAAGTCCTCTGTAGGATTTTGACCCACTGTTAGCAGACTTAGGGGAAAGCTCCCCTGTTTCTGGCTCCAGATCAGGGGTGAAATCCACCAGGTTCTGACAGGTTCTGGAGAACCGATAGCAGAAATTTTGAGCAGTTTGGAGAATCGGTAGTGGAAATTTTGAGTAGTTCAGAGAACTGGCAGATAGCACCTCTGGTTGGCCCCAGAGTAGGGTGGGAATAGAGATTTTGCAGTATCCTTCCCCTGCCACACCCACCACGCTACGCCCACCAAGACACACCAGGCTCACCAAACCACGCCCACAGAACCTGTAATTAAAAAATTTGGATTTCCCCACTGCTCCAGATGCCATTAGATGTGTTGTTGCTCCTGCCAGCTATCTTCGTCAATTGGAATTGGCAAACCACTGGAAAGCATTTTCGCTCGCACGGTGCCATGCGCTTCCATCAGCCGTCCTGTACGGCAAGTATAAAAGGATACCATTGACGGAAAGACTCTGTCCCTGCGGCTCAGGAGAGGTGGAGACAGTGGGTCACATGCTCTTTAGATGTTCCCTTTACACAGAGATTAGGAAAAAACATATTCTTCCAATAACTGCTAGGTATCCTGGCCGCTCCAACAGTGGCTCCGCTTCAGTGGCTGCTTAAGGATGAACAGTCTATAACCGTGATGGCGAACGTAGCCATATCAGTGGGCATGCCAGCTGAGCTCTGGTGTGCATGTGCACGTCAGCCAGCTAATTTTCGGGCCTTCTGGGCCCACCAGAAGTAGGGAAACAGGCTGTTTCCTGCCTCCGGTGGGCCTGGGGGTATGTGGGGAAGGCTGTTTTCACCCTCCCCAGGCACATAGAGAGGATCTGGAGCCAGGTGAGAGAGAAAAAACAGCCTAACAGACCATCACGTGCCAGAAGCAGGGGGGAAGGGGGAGGACATGCGCGGGGCGGGGCGCATAGAATTATGGATGTGGGCACACGCGCATGCAAACCTCCCCCCCTCTCCTGGCACAGGATGGCAAAAAGGTTAGGCCACAGAATCTGGCCACAGCACAGGTGGCCGGATTCTGCACAGCAGCACTGGGGATTCGTCGCCAACACACGTCTTCTCCACCATAGTTACGTTACGTAACAAATATGGCAAACCCTTTGCACTGCTTAGTCTTTTCCCTTTTAGCGTCGAACCTACAATGGGCCACACTGTTTATGGATTGTAATTGTAGTATAGTTAGTCCGTGTATAATTGACATTATAGATTCTAGTTAAATATTATAGATTTTAGTTGTTATTTACTATTTTATACTAGAATGTTTAATTGTATATTTAATGAGCGTTTTTATTTGTTCTGGTCTCTGGACTAAGACTGTAATAAATTGATTGATTGATTGATTGACCAGCTCTTAATCCCGTTTGCACAGAATGCAGGCACACGGCCTGGAAGGGTTCCGCATTTGCAGCCCTGCATCGGGGCAGACCTCCCGAAGTCCCCATAAACTATGGGAGGCCACCAAATGTGGGTAAGGAATAACTTTCTTATATGCTAATGTTATATTCCAATGTTTTGTTTATTTATTTCTATCTATCCTGCCTTTATTATTTTTACAAATAACTAATGGCGGCAAACGTACCCAACACACTCTTCTCCTATTTTCACACAAAAATATATGTGAGGTGGGTTTCAGCAGGTTCTGACCAGTTCTGGAGAACCGGTAGCGGAAATTCTGAGTAGTTCAGAGAACCGGTAAATACCACCTCTGGCTGGCCCCGCCCCCATCCATTCTCTGCCTCCCGAGTCCCAGCTGATCGGGAGGAAATGCGGATTTTACAGTAACCTTCCCCTGGATTGGGGAGGGAATGGAGATTTTACAGTATCCTTCCCCTGCCACACCCACCAAGCCACGCCCACCAAGCCACACCCACAGAACCAGTAGCACCACTGTTGAATTGAACATTAACAACAGCACTTAGGGTTGCATACCACTTCACAGTCCTTTATAGCGCTCTCTGAGTGGTTTACAGAGTCAGCCTCTCGCCCCCAACAATCTGGGTCCACATTTTACTGACCTTGGAAAGTTGAGTCAACCTTGAGCCAGTCAGGATCGAACTACTGGCAGTGGGAAGAGTTAGCCTGCAAATGCTGCATTCTAACCACTGCGCCACCACGGCTTCCTAGAGAATGGCTGGCTCAAAGTCACCCACCTGGCTTTCATGGCTAAGGCAGGACTTGAACTCATGGCCTCTGGTTTTCTAGCCTGGTACCTTAACCGCAGTAGGCAAACTTTCAGCTTGTAAATGGTGGCCTACTGTTGCAAAGCTAAAATAAAAAGGATTCCTTTTTCTCTCCAATCCTAATTTTTTTTATTTATTTATTTATTGGTTTGATTTATATGCCGCCCTTCTCCAGAGACTCAGGGCGGTTTACAATGCGTCAGGGGTTTCCAAACTTGGCTGCTTTAAGACTTGTGGACTTGTGAAGCTGGCTGGAGAATTCTGGGAGTTGAAGTCCACAAGTCTTAAAGCAGCCAAGTTTGGGAACTCCTGCGTTAAGCAATAGCCTTCATACTTTTGTTTATACCTGCTTAGTAGGGCTTTCAGGCCCCCCTAAGCGGTGTTCTTTTTTATACAAAGTCAGCTTATTGCCCCCACAATCCGGGTCCTCATTTTACCTACCTCGGAAGGATGGAAGGCTGAGTCAACCTTGAGCCCGGTGAGATTTGAACTTGCAGTAATTGCAGGCAGGTGGTGCTACTTAACAGCACTTTAGTCTGCTGCGCCACCAAGGCTCTTATAACGAAAACATGGCTGCTATTTTAAGCCAAAGGATCCATCATAATTTTAGGAATGCAACGTGAAACAGAATGATTAAATGAGGACAGTGCTTCATTGTAACTTCAGCTTAGATACCCAAATTCAAGCTCAAAAGAATTTGCCAGTCATCTGAGCGAATAAACATTACTGTGTGTTTGAGAAACAAACACAGAGAAATTTCCGCATTAGCTGTGTTTTTCTCTCTGGATAATTCCCTAAATTGCTGGTATGTCATTGGGCTGTTGTGTTCTACATTAACCCTGCCATTGGCCTTTCATCATTTGTTAAAGCAATGGCAAAATTTTTACATAGTTACACTTTGGAAGTTGCCAAAGATATTTTTTTCCCCCCATGTCACCTCTTTCCCAAAATGTTCCTAGAGCAGATATTTCACTCAGTGCTAATTCTTACCTAGGCTAATACTCTCTTTTACCGATGGACAGGAATAGACCATTAAAATGGGGTCGATGAAAGAAAAGTATAATAACAGATAACAGATTAACAGAGTTGGAAGGGACCTTATAGGTCATCTAGTCCAACCCCCCGCTTAAGCAGGAGACCCTACACCATTTCTAACAAATGACAGTCCAGTCTCTTCTTGAAAGTCTCAAGTGATGGCGCTCCCACAACTTCTGAAGGCAACTTCTGTTCCATGGGTTGATTGTTCTCACTGTCAGAAAATTTCTCATTTTTAGGTTGACTCTCTCCTGGATCACTTTCCATCGTTTATTCCTTGTCTGGCGTTCAGGTGCTTTGGAAAATAGCTTGACCCCCTCCTCTCTGTGGCAGCCCCTCAAATATTGGAACAGTGCTATCCTGTCTCCCCTGGTCCTTCTCTTCACTAGACTAGCCATGCCCAGTTCCTGCAACCGTTCATCGTATGTTTTAGTCTCCAGTCCCCTAATCATCCTGGTTGCTCTTCTCTGCACTTTTTCTAGAGTCTCAACATCTTTTTTATAGTGTGGTGACCAAAACTATATCAGGAGAATAACAGCATTTTTCTCATTTGGCAGTGACCCTAATAGGAGCCAGACAGTTGACTGGATATGGACGTTTCAGCCATTTGTTCCCAACATCTTTTTATCAACATATCAAGATGCACAAGAGAATTCTGGGCCATTTATCATCCGTGTATTGTATAGCGTTTGATCGTGCTGGGAGACGAATTTTCACTGTGAGTGGAATAGAACTGAAATGTTCCTTTGAATAATTTTGCTATGCTATTTTTTAATAGCTTCTTGTACCTTGAATTTGTAAAATATGTTTTCTGAAATTGGGTGGCGGGTCTGTATCATTATTGGCTTCAGAAAGCAACTTCTATTAAAATGTTTCAAATACAGAATCCTACAAATAAATGTTATTTGTTAGTTACTGTTGACCTATAGAGTCTTAGGGAAAGGAGTGTTAGACTTCGGGGTTTGAAATGGTCTGAATGGCATAGCGTTTCCTGCTTGAGCAGGGGGTTGGACTAGAAGACCTCCAAAGCCCCTTCCGACTCATTTATTCTGTTTTTGTTTTTATTTTGTTTTTGTGCATGAAACATTAGGGTTCAGATGACTGCTTGGTGAAAATTTGGGCTACAGATAATGGGCGCTTGCTTTCAACCCTCCGAGGACATTCAGCTGAAATTTCTGACATGGCTGTCAGTTATGAGAATACCCTCCTTGCTGCAGGCAGTTGTGACAAGGTGGTCAGAGTCTGGTGTCTTCGAACTTGTGCACCAGTGGCGGTGCTCTTGGGCCACTCGGCTTCCATTACTTCCATACAGGTGAGAGAAGGAAGGATTTCCTAAACAGCAAGAATTAAAACTGTGTTTCTTTGCTATATCTGGGTTAATTATCTTCAAACGATTTTTGGCTTTGTCACCTCACTTGCTCTTTGAATATTCTTGTCTGATCTGTCAGTTTTCTTAATATAAAGTGAACATAAAGGTAAAGGTAAAGGTTCCCCTCGCACATAAGTGCTAGTCGTTCCCAACTCTAGGGGGTAGTGCTCATCTATGTTTCAAAGCTGAAGAGCCAGCGCTGTCTGAAGACGTCTCCGTGGTCATGTGGCTGGCATGACTAAATGCCAAAGGCACATGGAACGCTGTTACCTTTCCACCAAAAGTGCTCCCTATTTTTCTACTTGCATTTTTTACGTGCTTTCGAACTGCTAGATTGGTAGAAGAAAGTGAACAAACAGTAACTTTTTGTTTGGCAGATGGCCGCTGTTAGATTTTTGTAGAAGTATATGAAGAAAGTATTTTGCCTGTTTATTACACCTTTTGTTCTTTTGATTTTTAGTTTTCCCCTGCAAGAAAAGGAACAACTCGATACCTCACTTCTACTGGTGCTGACGGAACAATTTGTTTCTGGCAATGGCATTTAAACACAATGAAATTCAAGTATGTTGTTTTATTTGATCTATTCTGTTGGCCTTTGCAACTGAGCAGCAATGCTATATAAATTTCAGGAGGGATAGCATTTATTAGAATCCCTAGAATGATGTGATAAAAGAAATAAAAGATAAAACAAATGTGCAATAAAAGAAATAAAAGATAAAAGATAATTAAGTGTAGCATCACTGAGAATGAAGACAGACAAACAATCTGAATTCTTCTGGACCTTTCTAATTATAACTCATATAAACCTTTCTGCTGAATTTGCTGGCTAAGGCATATAGATGTTAAAATCCCAGATGTCTGAAGGATACCGAATTTCTCTCGGATAAATTGGAAGAATGTGGAAATGGAAAGCATAACTCTGTTGAGCAAATGAAGAAATCCAGTTTATCTTTTGTATGTACTTTTAGATGGAAAATGCAGAATTGAAATTGATGTCTCTCTCTACCAATTCATTTGGCTGGCATTACATACATTGAGCCATCTGTTTGTCTGAGTTTTGGTTTAGTGCAGTGTTTCTCAACCTTGGCAATTTTCAGTTGGGTGGACTAAAACTCCCAGAATTCCCCAGCTAGCTTGCTAGCTGGGAGTTCTCGGAGTTGAAGCCCACATATCTTAAAGTTGCCAAAGTTGAGAAACCCTGGTTTAGTACAAGGTGTGAACCAAATAATAATAATAATAATAATAATAATAATAATAATAATAATAATAATAATAATAAT
>WNWU01000035.1:3301271-3317963 GCA_012654045.1 Ptyas mucosa
ATAATAATAATAATAATAATAATAATAATAATAATAATAATAATAATTTTTTGATTTATATGCCGCCCTTCTCTGGAGACTCAGGACGGCTTACAATGCGCTAAACAATAGCCTTCATACTTTTGTATATTTCTACAAAGTCAGCTTATTGCCCCCACAAACTGAGTCCTCAATTTACCTACCTTAGAAAGGATGGAAGGCTGAGTCAACCTTGAGCCTTGGTGAGATTCGAACCTGCAATAATTGCAGGCAGCTGATGTTAATAACAGGGCTTTAGACCACTGTACTATCCAAGGCTCCTAGATCTTAGAGATCTAATTAGATCTTAGAGTTCAGACAGATTTCTTAGTCCTTTTCTCTAAAATCCTTTTAACTTGACTGCCTTGATCCCATTTGTATATTTCTTCATAGTGATAAAAGATTTGCTCTGGGGCTTTTCCCCTGCAAAGCATGGTTTCCACAATGAATTAATGGTCCCTATTCAAATGGAAGTTTTAATTTTTTTTCCCTCCCATTTCTCCCACGTCTAAATGTTAGGCGGAATGAGATGTTTCTGAGGAGAAATTAAGGAAGTTAACAAAAAGACCAGCTAAATTCTTGGAAAGTAAATCTGTTCAGCAGAACTGATCAGCTAATGTACAATCATACTGAAGTTTTATCATTTGGAGTCTTGAGACTCCCAAAAACAATGAAATCTTGATGTCTTAAGGAATCCAGCTAACAGTGCAATACAATCTAGGGTTGCTTCAAACTGGGTTTGTTGATACAGTAAATTGAATGTAGAATTGCAGGCTTAGCCTCTCTGCATCATCTAATATAAAGTAATTAAAATGTTGTCTCATAACTTCAGGGATCGGCCCGTGAAATTTACAGAGAGATCCAGACCTGGTGTTCAAATATCTTGTTCATCTTTTAGTTCAGGTATGTATAAATAGAAATCACATAGGAATTTGCAAATTTATATCAGGAATACTATATTCTTCAGAGTATAAAACGCACCGGAGTATAAGACGCACTTAATTTTTGGGGAGGAAAATAAGGAAAAAGCTGATTGGTGAGTGGATCGGCCTCTCCAATCAGCTGTTCCCAGAGATGAATTTTAGCAACAGGTTCCTTGTTGTGAGCTCTGTGCCTTGCTTTTTTTTTTTTTGCTTTTTTTTTCTGCCTCTGAAACTTCTGAAACTCAGTTTCAGAAAAAACTTCTTTTTCTGACTCTGAAAGCCTCCGAAACAGCTTCCGAAAAAAAGCCTCTGAAGCTCTGTTTGGGGGTTTCTTTTCTGAAGCTTCGCTTCTGATGGTTTTTTCAGCCTCTGAAACTTCGGAGTATACGACACACCCATATTTTCACCCTCTTTTTGGGGGAAAAGAGGTGTGTCTTATAACTCTGAAAAATACGGTAGTTGTCTTTAAAAAATAAAAAGCAGTGTTGTACATTTTTTTTTTCATTGCAATAGACAGGAAGCTTTCTAATTGTTTCCAGTCTTCACTGACCAAAATATCCAGCAAGCATATTGGTGCTAGGAAATGAGTTTACTTTTCTTCAGAGACAATAATTTATAGATGCACGTAAAGCAGTTTGCTACTGAAATAGCCCTTTAGGTTACTGGAGGTACCATCTCAGCCCACTGGGATTGGCCTCTCCCCCCTCGTGTGGGCAGAGGAGACATGCTGTGGGTCCCGTCAGCCCAATTATTCCAGCTTGTGGGATCCAGGAGGTGGGCCTTCTCTACTGTTGCTCCTGCCCTCTGGAATATCTTGCTCCTCTCCAATGTGAGGTTGGCCTTAGCCCTCCAATCTTTCCATAAGGGCCTAAAGATATGGCTTTGCCGGTTGGCTTGGGGCCCCGGTGGGAGAACAATGCAGTGGAGGTGGTTGATTGAGTAATAACAGATCCCACCTCCCCCCCCACCCCCCACAATCCCCCCCTGCCCTCCCCATGTATCCTAGGTTTTAATGTCTGATTTTAACTCTTTTATGTTTTAACTGTATATTTAACTGTAAGACACCCAGAGTTACCCTATGGTAAGCTGGGCAGCCAATAAATTTTATAAATAAATAAAATAAAATTTCTAATTCTTAGCCATGCACTAGCTGCTCTGTGCTTAAATTTTTTGACTATGTAAGTTTTGTACATTTATACATTTATATTCAGCCTTGGAACAAACTGGTTATGCTAACAATTTACTTTACATGCAAAACTACCTTGGAAAGATCTTCCTCCTTGAATGCTTCTAAAGGAGACAATTGCTATAATACGTTCTTTCGTTCTTTCCCTTTTTAAAACTAATTAATGAAATATGCAGGTGGCTTTCCTTAGTTCCATGGTAGTAGCATTCTAAATGCTAGGCTGATTGGTTAGGTTTTAAATCCAGTTTTCTCAAATTGCAATAATGATACAGTAATTTTAGGGAAAGATTTTTAGGGGAGTGTACAGAATGCTTAAAATTCATCAAATGTGTTGCTCCTTTGAAAAACTAATCGTGAAATCTGGCATGACTGCGTGAACTGCTCCGGATTGAAATATTAAAGATAACTTTCCATTTCTTTTTTTTTCTGATGTTTTTTAAGGTGGCATGTTTATTGCAACAGGAAGCACAGATCACGTGATCCGAATATATTATTTGGGTTCTGAATCTCCGGAAAAAATAGCAGAGCTGGAATCTCACATGGTAAGGATTAAATCCAAGGAGAAACTTGGGTTTAGTTATTCAGTTTGAAGAGAAGATTTTGGTGTTGTGTGTGAGAGATGTCTCCAAACACACAATTTTAGAGAAGAACTCTTGGGTGCCTTACATTTTTTTCCACAGTTAGAAGAGGCAATTTCCCTCATTCTTTTGGAAATCTTATAGAAAACTTTTTCCTTTAAAAAATATAGTATTTGATTACCAACGCATCTGTCGAACTTCTTCAAAGGACTAGAATGCTCATTGGTTATTAAAGATTTGGTGTTATGAGCCATTTCAATCATTGTAATGTGCCCCAGCAAGCTAACGATTCAGCAACTAAGAAAATATGGAGATGCCATGTCTTGTAATTCGACAATGCGTAACAACTTTTTCTGATCTAGACATTCTTCCAATACTTGGAATTCAGATCCCAAAATTTCCAAAAGCATACGCATTGGGGATCCTGGGAGTTTAAATCCACACATTTGGAAGTTTGGGGGGAAGGTTCATGAAGTGTTATTAGAGAGATGACTGATGGTTTATGTGCCAGTAGCTTCTGAGAGTAATAAATTCACCAGGTGGCTGGTGGTACTGAAGATCACAAGGCTGATCATACATACATACATACATACATGTGTGTGTGTGTTTAAAGCTATCTGTGGCTGCACTATCATCAGTTTCTACTGTTGGTCCTAGAACGTTCCACCTGCAAATCACAAATCAATGCTTAGTAATCACGGTCAATAAGTACCTGTGCTAGAATGTAGTGGGTTGGATTCTCAGGAGGTGGGGAGCATGTTCTAGAGCCGTGATGGCGAACCTATGGCACGTGTGCCACAGGTGGCACACAGAGTCCTCTCTGTGGGCATGCGTACCATCGCCAGCTGCTGTTCTGGTTTCCGGCGCCGGTCACCTGGTCTTCGTGGGTGCCAGAGCACCAGAAAATGGCTTGAAAACGGCATGAAAAAACCGCATGAAAACGGGACGGAAAATGGCACCAAAAAAATGGCCTGAAAATGGCCTGAAAACCAGCCAAAAAACAGGCATACACAAGCCAGCCAGATGGTCTTCAAGTTTCCAGTGCTCAGGCACATGCACGCATGCACATACATGCACAGGCACATGTACGCGCGTTCCAGTTTGGGACATTCTGTGCCAAAAAGGTTTGCCATCACTGCTCTAGAGCAAGAGGCAACTCAGTTTAGATAGTTTGTGTGAAAGAAAGAGGGTAGAGACAGCTCCTCCCTAATGGTTCCCAGAACATGTGCTTGATGTAGATAGTAGTCTGCTTCCGTTTGACAAGATTCTGTCTGTAGCTGTGGAACAATAAAGAAACTTGCTCAGAAGATTTGCTACATGTCATTCCTGGGTTTTGCGCCTAATGCAGTTCAGGATACTTACCTTAATTGGGTTGCATCTACTGTGAGAAATACTTGAGGGAGGAATGGAGCAGAGGGAAGGGATATTGAACAGTTGACTGAAACAAAAGATGTTAATTACAACCATTGTTTTATTATTCTAAAGGACAAGGTGGTTGCTATTCAGTTCTGCAACAATGGAGACAGGTAAGGATTTCCTTAAGATGATCTCCTACTAGAATGCTGTTTTTCTCAAATGCTTTGTTTAAAAAAAAACTTAAGAGAGTGATTAAGAAACAGAAACAACTGGAAGGTCTAGTTCTAAACTTTTGTTGGTATACATATTCTCCCTACCTTTTGTAACACCTTACGTGTTCCATAAATATTAAACAACCAACGTTCATTAAACGCATGAGCTGTTAAATAATCCCTAAATTAAAATGTAAGTTAGTAATAGATATGGGTAGCTTTTCATCCTTAATTTTATAGTACGTAGTTATTAAATATGCAATTGAATGCATTTCATTGCATGAAGTCTCTCCCCCTCTCCCCCTCCCTCCCTCCCTCCCTCTCTATTTCCCTCCCTCTCTATTTCCCTCCCTCTCCCTCTCTCTCTCTGTTTCTGTTTCTGTTCTATTTCTAATCCCCCTTGCAGTTTTCTGGAATTCCCAGCCAGTATACCCACAATATGTGGATGCTTAAACTAAACAACAGCTGTAAAATAGCCTGTGTAATCTATAGAACAAGAATAATAGTATAGTTAGGGGTCAAAAGGAGGTGAACTGTGGAAAGGACATATTCCCCAAACTAGCCCCATAACTGAGAAATGCAGGTAGTTCTTGACATACAACCACCATTGGGGTAGAAAATGGATTGTTAGGCAGTGTGGTTGTTAAATGAGACATTGCATGACCACACTTAATTGGTAGCTAAGCAGATCACGGCGGTCGTGAAGAAAGACATCATGTGAGCGTGACTTGCAACTTTCCCTGCCAGCTTGACTTGGCTTGTTGGAAGCCAGCTGGGAAGGTCACGAATGGCCAAGTGTCCGAACCATGATCGCATGATTGTGGGGGGACGCTGCAACAATCATAAAATACAAGAATTGGCCATAAGCCACTTTTTTCGGTGCCATTGTAACTTCAAATGGGTGCTAAAGGAACGATTTTAAAGTCGAGAAATACCGGTACTCTCATATGTAGAATCTTCTTCCTTATTACCTAGAAGAGGTATCCACAAAGATAACCAGAGGTCTCAGCCGAAGAACATACACAGAGGTGGCTTGGGGCAGGAAGATGTTACTCTGGGTGCAAACTCTACTGGGGCTGAGCAGATCAGCTCCATGTTGCGAACTACTTAGAATAGAATAGAATAGAATAGAATAGAATAGAATAGAATAGAATAACAGAGTTGGAAGGGACCTTGGAGGTCTTCTAGTCCAACCCCCTGCTTAGGCAGGAAATCCTATACCATTTCAGATAAATGGCTGTCCAACGTCTTCTTAAAAACTTCCAGTGTTGGAGCATTCACAACTTCTGGAGGCAAGTTGTTCCACTGATTAATTGTTCTGTCAGGAAATTTCTCCTTAGTTCTAAGCTGCTTCTCTCTTTGATTAATTTCCACCCATTGCTTCTTGTCCTGCCCTCAGGTGCTTTGGAGAATAGCTTGGCTCCCTCTTCTTTGTGGCAGCCCCTGAGATATTGGAAGACTGCTGTCATGTCTCCCCTAGTCCTTCTTTTCATCAAACTAGACATACCCAGTTCCTGCAACTGTTCTTCATATGTTTTAGCCTCCAAACCCCTAATCCTCTTTGTTGCTCTTCTCTGCACTCTTTTCTAGAGTCTCATGTAAAACATCCAGCTTTAAGAAATGTCAGAGGTTGCTGGCTGCTGCAATCCTCTGGTGATTTATATATTGATATACATTATAGCCCTAAAAAAAAAAACCTTTGTGGTTAGTTCCCAGCTACAAAGTTAAAGTTCTTTGATAGTAGTTTATATATAGTTACTAGCTGAAGAATGATGGGAAGATTATTGGGTAGGCTTTGAGCACGAAAATGAGAGGAGGCTAACATATATTTAATATTACATGTTTTGACCACAGCGAGAATTGTATTTGCACAATACTGGAAAAATGAGGAAACTCCTACAGATGAAAATGTAATTTAAAAATATTAGATTGTGGGGACATGGATAGGTTAACATTAGACATAAAGGATAAAGAAGACACAGAATATTTTTTAACTTGGGATTGGTTTTACCAATGGTTAGATAATATAGCTAGAAATTAGAAATTGGAAGAATATCATTATATACAAGTAAATACTATTATTACAATTATTATTATAACTAAATTGACCCAGACAGTACACTGTTTACTAAGCACTTATGTATGTTTAAAAAAATGCATAAATACTTTTTTTTTTAAAAAAAAAAGAAAGAAAATGACAGAAGGCTGAAATGAACACAGATAAAGCAGGGCCTGGCCCAAGCAGCATCGAGTAATTGTTCTTTTTACTCTGAAATGCAGACTAAGATTTGTCAGTGGAAGCAGAGATGGAACAGCCAGAGTTTGGCAATACCAGCAGCAAGAATGGAAGAATGTAGTCCTGGATATGGCCACTAAAATGACTGGGTAAAAAAATCAAATCAAATCAAAAGCTTTTGTTTTTGCTAAGCAGAGATTAAAACCAAGATTAAACATTAGACCAACAATCAAGTAAACAGTACCCCAATCAGGAAAGACAAATGCAGACAAACAATTTAACACTAAACAACAGTCTGACCAAGGAACGGCCAAGAATACTCCCACCAACACTGATGGGGCAAGCCACTACTAAATAAAAATAAGAGCAAGCTCCATTTCATTCTAGCGCTGATGATATTACCTAGTTTGGTAATGAAGCGTCTGCAAGAAAACCATCAAGCTCAAGAGAGCACCAAGGAACCCACTGGGGTCAACCCTGAGCTACAAATATTCTCTTCTATCGGTATTTTAGTTCATTATCGATCAATTTATCATTATGGATATTTTGCCCTTTGCTATACTGTTGTAGCTTTAATTTTCCCAGGAACAATGTCCTGTCTGGAGAAGACAAAGTGTCCAAGCTGAAGGTGACTATGGTAGCCTGGGATCGATACGATGCCACTGTTATTACAGCAGTGAACAACTTCCTTCTGAAAGTATGGAATTCTTCTACCGGGCAGCTTCTCCATACTTTGTCTGTAAGTTTTTAAAAAAACTACCCAAGTTGGCTTGTTACAGAGATCAACATTTTAAATGCTCCCCTTGAGGAGCACTTGGAGGCTCCAACTGGTGCAGAGTGCGGCTGCACGGGTGGTTATGGGAACGAAGTGGCGTTCCCATGTAACACCTCTCCTGCGCGAGCTGCACTGGCTCCCGGTGGTCTTCCGGGTGCACTTCAAGATTTTGGTTATCACCTTTAGAGCGCTCCATGGCTTAGGGCCTGGTTATTTACGGGACCGCCTGCTACCACCAATAGCCTCCCACCGGCCAGTACGCTCCCATAGAGAGGGGCTCCTCCGGGTGCCGTCGGCCAAACAATGTCGACTGGCGGCCCCCAGGGGGAGAGCCTTCTCTGTGGGGGCACCTACGATCTGGAACGAGCTCCCCCCGGAGATACGGACGATCCCGGATCTGCGCACCTTCCGTCGCGCACTTAAGATTTTTTCATCAAGCAGGCCTGGCCTAAATCTTTTCCCCTGTTAAATGTAAATTTTAAATTGGTTTTTTAAATTATTGGGTATTTTAAATTTGTCTCAGCCAAATTGATTTAATTCGTTTTATTCTATTTTAAATTTTTGTATGTATGTGTTTTTTATTCGTGGCTGTTCACCGCCCTGAGTCCTTCGGGAGAAGGGCGGTATACAAATTTAATTAAAAAAAAAAAATAAAAAAAATTTCTAGAGGCCTTTCAGACTTTGAAACCCCAGTTGTAATAAATTAGTAACACGGTGAATCTGGCTTCCCCAGGGACTTTTGCTTTGCAAAAAGCGATCACGTGATATTGGGACACTGCCACCGTCATAAATATGAGACTGGGGAAATATAACCACGGGGATGCTGCAAAGGTCGTCACTGGGAAAAATGTCCCTAAGTCCCCTTTTCCAGTGCCATCGTAACTTTGAATGGTCACTAAATGAACTGTTGTCATCCATCGAAGATCACCTGTATCTTTACCTTTGTTACAGGGCCACGATGATGAAGTGTTCGTTTTAGAGGCTCACCCGTTTGACCAAAGGATCATGCTGTCTGCGGGCCACGATGGGAACATTTTCATTTGGGACCTTGAGAAAGGAACAAAAATTCGCAATTACTTCAACATGGTAAGACCTGGCATGGGACGTCTCCATCAAGTGGCCTTTTCACCAGTGGAGAAAGTGATTGATTGATTCGATTTATATGCCGCCCTTCTCCGGAGACTCAGGGCAGCTTATAATGCGTTAAGCAATAGCCTTCATACTTTTGTATATACCTGCTTAGTAGGGCTTTTGGCTCCCCCTAAGCGGTGTTCTATTTTATACAAAGTCAGCTTATTGCCCCCACAATCCGGGTCCTCATTTTACCTACCTCGGGAGGATGGAAGGCTGAGTCAGCCTTGAGCCTCGTGAGATTTGAACTCGCAGTAATTGCAGGCAGCTGGCAGCTAAGTGCTATTTACCAGCGCTTTAGTCCGCTGCGCCACCAAGGCTCTTGGTCTGCCAGTTACATAAATGTCTTAGGCAAGGGTGAAATGCTACCGGTTCGAACCAGTTTGGGCAAACTGAATCGCCGGTATTTCTGACGATCAGCTGTGGCACGCGATTTATATTAGCTAGAATTGTCGGATTTCCTGCTTTCTAGCTAATCTAAATCGTGTGACACAGCGGATTCTCCCCGTTCCTTTCTTAGCGCTGTGCGTGCGCGCCTCAGGCAAAGAGCGCTCCTGGTAGCAGACTTCAGAGGTTTTCACCACTGGTCTTGGGCATGCCTTTATTTCCCAGTTGTATACGGCTACTCCTCTAACTAAGGGAACTCTCACCTTGTTTTGAAACTGAGCAAATCCGGTAGATCTCATTGAGGGGCTTGGTTTGGAAAACGAAACATTTTCAAACGGTTGTAAACGTGCCGTCTTTCTCTTCCCTCCTCTCTCTTTTTATTATTATTATTTTTTTAACAGATCGAGGGCCAGGGTCACGGTGCTGTGTTTGACTGCAAATTCTCCCCAGATGGTCAGCATTTTGCTTGCACAGATTCACACGGACACCTCTTACTCTTTGGTTTTGGGTGCAATAAATACTTTGAAAAGGTAAGGCTGAGCATTTCTAGAGCTGTTATTTGCACCGGACATAAGCTTAGCATGCGCATTAGATAATTCAGATTAAACTCTTATAAATACTATAAATGTATGGATAAGCTTAAGCATGTCCTTTGGGCTCTGTTCAAGCCAATAGAAGCTTCCCATAAATTAGCTTTGTCCTTTTTGATTTGTGATACTTTGAATACCTGTTTTCCCAAAAATAAGACATCCCCTGATAATAAGCCCAATCGGGCTTTTGAGCGCATGCGCTAAAATAAGCCCTCCCCAAAAATATTTAAACACAGACCTGGAAATCAGGTAAGATTGCAAGAGAAGCCCCGTCTTGCTCCACGTGCCCCAAAATAATAAAACCTCCCCAAAAATAAGGCCAAGCGCTTATTTTGGGGTTCAAAAAAATAGAAGACAGGGTCTTATTTTCGGGGAAACAGGGTACTTAACGTAGATTCCTTCCACTGATGTATTTAGAATACGTTAGATTACAGGTCACGAATAATTTCTGCCAGTAATACCTTAAATTGGTCTTGGAAATAAATGGGTTATGAAAAATAAGTACAATATAATTCTTTCTCCTGAAGAATTGATAGGCTATTACAATGATGGCGAACCTTTTCGGCACCAACTGCCCAAACTGGTGTGCGCGCACCAGAGCACCAGAAACCTAAAAACCAGCTGGCCGGTGTGCATGCGCTCCGGCACGTGCGAAGACCAGCTGGCTGGCGTGCAAATGTGCTCCAGTCAGCTGGTCTTCGGGTTTCCGGTGCTCCAGCACTCGCACGCATGTGCACATGCGCGCATTCCGGTTTGGGCACTCAATACCGAAAAGGTTCACCATCACTAGGTGAGCAGAAGCAGAAGAACCCGCAGAAACCAGT
The DNA here is from genome assembly GCA_012654045.1 of Ptyas mucosa. Taxonomy (NCBI): domain Eukaryota; kingdom Metazoa; phylum Chordata; class Lepidosauria; order Squamata; family Colubridae; genus Ptyas; species Ptyas mucosa. The sequence goes on from WNWU01000035.1 coordinate 3,311,488, forward strand.
AGAGTAGCTGGCGACAGCGCACGTGACCACAGAGAGGGCTTTGTGTGCCATCACTGGGCTATTACGATCTCAATTCTTGTAGTATTTGAAACTGTGCACACTTTGATCAGCCATTCTTAGAGTCCAACTCTCACATGCATACAACATTAAAGGGAAGACTATTGCTCTGCTTTTTGTATTCATAATAATAATAATATATATATGTATCATACATATATCTGCACTCTTTGTGTCTCATGTAGATTCCAGATCAGATGTTCTTCCATACAGATTATCGGCCGCTGATCCGTGATGCTAACAATTATGTGCTCGATGAACAAACCCAACAAGCCCCACATCTCATGCCTCCCCCCTTCTTGGTAGATGTGGATGGGAACCCTCACCCCACAAGATACCAGCGACTGGTGCCCGGGCGGGAAAATTGCAAAGACGAACAACTTATCCCTCAACTGGGCTACGTAGCAAATGGTACAAAATTTCTAACAGAGCTGAAATGATCTGGTGGCGGTGGGGATACTGACCGCATCATCTAGGCCTCGTTGGTGGGACGGCCTGTGAAAATAGCCCAGAGATTGTAACATGGTTATTGGTTGTCACGATCCCTGAATGGTAGTTTCTTTAAAAATGCCTCTGTACACTTTGTACATTTGGAATGCAATACAGGTAGCCCTCGACTTACAACCACAATTGAGCCCAACTCAATTGGGCTCAACTTAGCATCTTGCTAAGCAAGAAATTTGTTAAGTGGGTTCTGCCCTATTTTGCAAACCTTTTGTTGTGGCCCGCTGGCGGCCAGCAGAGCTGGCAGCAGAGTCGGACAGTGAGGAGGTTGGGGTGGAAATTGGGCCAGTCCTGGGGGCTGGGAAAAGCTTGGACGAGGGCTCTGCGTCGGAGGCAGAGAGAGAGCTAGACAGCAGTGAGGCAGAGGAACAGTTGGAGCCCATTCCTAGTGTGCGCATGCGCAGAGCTGCCAGAAGACAAGAATAACTCAGAAAGCAGGGTCAACTCGGGAGTAAAGCCACACCTTGGAGGTGATTGGCCCCTCCCATAGGAAACAAAAGAGGAGCGAATGGGGAGTGGGCTTTTGCAGGAAACAATGTGTTCATTCTGTGACTGTGCCAAGTTTTGCCTTGTACTGTGTTTGGGAACTAGTTACGTGGCAGCTTGCCAAGCGAGATAAGGTCTGTGTTGATAAATATTCCTTTGAAAAACTGTTTGGACGGGCCTTGCTGACTGTGAATGAAAGGAATTACAGTCGTGTAAATAAAACAGGTTTTGCCGGGACCAAGACTCTGCTTCTTGCTTTTTAAGGGCACCTAGGTCAGAACACCTTTCTTGCCAAGTTGTTAAGTGAATCACTGCGGTTGTTAAGTTAGTAACCCGGTTGTTAAGTGAATCTGGCTTCCCCATTGATTTTGCTTGTCAAGAGGTTGCAAAAGGGGATCATGGGACACCCCCCACCCCCCCGAGACACAGCAACGGTCATAAATAAGCCAAGAATCTGAATTTTGATCACGTGACCATGGGGATGCTGCAACGGTCATAAGTGTGAAAAATGGTCCTAAGTTACTTTTTTTTCCAGTGCTGTTCAAAGGGTCGCTAAATGAACTGTTGTACATCGAGGACCGCCCGCCGCTGGTTCCTCTCCGCTTAATGCTATGTTTGGTCTCCCAAAGGCGATGGCGAAGTGGTGGAGCAAGTGATCGGACAACAGACCAACGATCAAGAAGGGAGCATCCTGGATGGGATAATCAGGGAGCTGCAACGGGAGCAAGACCTGAGAAGGCTCAGCGAAAGTGAAGCGCCGCCGAACCCCCCGCAGAACAGATTGCAGCCTGTGCACGGTAAGAGTCCCCTCCTCTTTTCCTCCTGCGAGATTGTGGGAAATCGCAACTTTCTCCACTGTCCTTTTAATAAAGCAAAAATGGTAGAAGAGGTTTTTTTTTAGGGGGGGCGGGCGTTTAGCTCGGTGTGTTCTGATTTTGAGAGGTCCTTGGTCCTTCTGAGCTTGGTGGTTTTCTTGAGGACGTTTCGTTACCCAAACTAGGTAACTGCTAGCCTTGATGATAGAATAGAATAGCAGAGTTGGAAGGGACCTTGGAGGTCTTCTAGTTCAACCCCCTGCTCAGGCAGGAAACCCTAAACAACTTCAGACAAATGGTTATCCAACATCTTCTTAAAAACTTCCAGCATTCACAACTTCTGGAGGCAAGTTGTTCCACTGATCAATTGTTCTCACTGTCAGGAAATGTCTCCTTAGTTCTAAGTTGCTTCTCTCCTTGATTAGTTTCCACCCGTTGCTTCTTGTCTTGCCCTCAGGGGCTTTGGAGAATAGCTTGACTCCCTCTTCTTTGTGGCAGCCCCAGAGATATTGGAACACTGCTATCACATCTCCCCTAGTCCTTCTCTTCATTAGTTTGAGTTTGAGTTTATTTAGATTTATATATCGCCCTACTCCCGAAGGACTCAGGGCGGTGAACGGCCATAGATAAAACAGATACAATATAAAATTTAAAAAACAATTTTAAAACATATTAAATAAATTTGGCCCATACTAATTAAAACACCCTGTTTTTAAAAACAAATTAAAATTAAACAATTAAAAAGAGTTAGGCCAGCCCCGCTTGTTGGAATAAAAAAGTCTTGAGGGCACGGCAGAAACTAGACATACTCAGTTCCTGCAACCGTTCTTCAAATGTTTTAGCCTCCAGTCCCCTAATCCTCTTGGTTGCTCTTCTCTGCACTCTTTCTAGGATATCAACATCTTTAAGGTACCTAGTTTGATGGTACGTAGTTGGGTAATGAAACGTCTGAAAGATTGGCTCAAGATCCAGATGGATCTTTGCAGACTTGAACACTGGGCCCTATCTAACAAAATTAAATTCAGTGTAGAGAAAAGTAAAGGCCTACACTTAGGCAAGAAAAACCAAAAGTACACATATAGACTGGGTGAAACGAGGCTTAATAGCAGTAATATTGAGTGGGATCTTGGCGTCTTAGTGGACAACCAGTTAAATATGAGCTAACAGTGTGCAGCGGCAGCAAAAAAAGCCAATGGAATTCTAAGATACATTAACAATCAAGATCAAGGGAGGTGCTAATACCACTCTGTAAAGCCTTAGTAAGACCACACCTAGAATACTGCATCCAGTTTTGGACACCACACTATAAAAAAGTTGTTGAGACTCTAGAAAAAGCGCAGAGAAGAGCAACCAGGATGATTAGGGGACTGGAGGCTAAAACATACGATGAACGGTTGCAGGAACTGGGCATGGCTAGTCTAGTGAAGAGAAGGACCAGGGGAGACATGATAGCCATCTTCCAATACTTGAGGGGCTGCCACAGAGAGGAGGGGCTCAACCTATTTTCCAAGGCACCCGAAGGCCAGACAAGGAATAATGGATGGAAACTGATCAAGGAGAGATTCAACCTAGAAATGAGGAGAAAGTTTCTGACAGTGAGAACAATCAACCAATGGAACAGAAAGTTGCCTTCAGAAGTTGTGGGAGCTTCATTACTAGAGGCTTTCAAGAAGAGATTGGACTGGTGTAGGGTGACTGCTACACTGCTTGGGTGAGGGGCTGGACTAGATGACCTACAAGGTCCCTTCCAACTCTGATAATCTGTAGTCTTCAAGAAAACCACCAAGCTCAGAAAGCAAGAAGGACCCTTCTGTCAGGTTTCGGCGTAATCTCAAATAAATTTCATTCTCAAACACAAAGTCTTTGATGAATCTCTCATTTATTAAAGAATTTACAATCCGACCTAAACTCATATGCAGCCAAAACTGATTCTCTGAAACCAAACCCCTCCCCTTCTGCCTCACAATATCTCAATGCCCATTGGCCATCTTCCAAGTCAGTCTCTTCTGCCCACTACTTCAGATCACAGGAATGTCCCCCTCCCTTCATCACCTGGGTAACCCTATCTATTAAGGGAGGGGGAGAAGGACAATATCTCAAATGCCAAGCACTAAATTTCAAACTGTACTGCTAACTCCGTTTTTTTTTTTCCTTTTCTCTTTGATTATGGCAGCGATGAAAAAATGCAACTTAGGTCGCTGACACCCTCATTTCAGCTCTGAGCTGCAAATATTCTCTGTTATTGCTCTGATTTTGTTTTGCTTGTTTTGGTAGTTTTGAGGAGCCCAAGCTTGGATATGGCTTCCCCCACAAATGTCGGGCTCAGACGGAGTGGTCAGATTGAAGGTGTCCGTCAGATGCACCACAATGCTCCGAGAAGTCAGATGGCCACAGAGAGAGATCTCATGGCGTGGAGTAGGAGAGTAGTAGTAAACGAGCTGCCTCCTGGACTTAGCAGGTAAAAAAAAATATATGGCTGTGTCAAGGAAGTTGAGGCTTGCTTAAAATGATTGCTTAGGGTTTCTCCATGCAGGTAGTCCTCAATTTACGACCCATTTGTTTTAGTGACCATTCAAAGTTACGATGGTGCTTAAAAACGTGACAACCAGTTCTTGCAATTACAACCATCACGTCACACTGTCCCTTTGGTCACATGATCACAATTTGCATGTATTTACAACCCGTTGCATGGCAGCATCCCAAGATCACATGGTCACCATTTGTGATCTTCCCGGGGGACTTCCTTGCTAGCAAAGTCAGGAGGGAAAGCCAGATTTGCTTAACAACTGTGCCCAAAAAGGTTATAAAACCATAGTGATGGGATGTCTTACTTAACGACCACCTCACTTCCATGAAGTTCTGGTCCCAATTGTGGTCCTAAATCAGGGACTGCTTTTATAGGCTCTTTAGCACCTTGTGAAATTAGCCCAGTATGCTGGCTGGGGAATTCTGGGAATCGAAGTCCACATTTCTTAAAGTTCCAAAGGTTGAAAAACCAAAGTCTAGGCAATTTAAGGGCATAGTAGAATGCTTCAGCCATGGACGGTAGGTAAAATTACTAATCCTTCTTTCTTAGAAGGAAAAAAAAGAAGGGTTCAGAACCAAGTAGCAGGAGAACTTTGAAAATATTTGGACATTAACCCAAATTTGATCTTTCTTCTTAAAAGAGTTCAGGAAGAATGCCGTGCAGCCAAAGGTGAATTGGAAATCCACCTGTATACCCTTGAAAAGAAGAGGAAGCCATCGCACACTTTGCAGAGGGTGAGAAATGTTTTCAAAAACTGGATTTTCTTTCCCCCAGATGCAGACGCTCTTCACTAATTAGTTGGAAATTTAGCCCTTTTATATATGGACGGATGATGGAATACATTAAAAGAAAGATTTAGATCTAGGGAAATTATTGGTAGAAAGAAGCGAGGCCTATGGAAAAAGCATTGTATTTGAACATGATTCGGCTTTTTTAAAATCTAAAATCTAGTGACAGATTTTATTTTCCTGGGCTCCAAGGTCACCACAGATGGGGACTGCAGCCAAGAAATTAATAAGATGCTTGCTCCTGGGGAGGAAAGCTATGGCAAATCTAGACAGCATTCTAAAAAGCAGAGACATCACCCTGCCAACAAAAGTGCGTAAAGCCAAGGCGATGGTTTTCCCAGTTGCAATGTATGGCTGTGAAAGTTGGACCATAAGGAAGGCTGAGCGCCAAAGAATGGAGGCCTTTGAACTCTGGTGCTGGAGAAGACTCCTGCGAGTCCCTTGGACTGCAAGGCGATCCAACCGGTCAGTCCTAGAGGAGATCAACCCTGACTGCTCTTTAGAAGGCCAGGTCCTGAAGATGAAACTCAAATACTTTGGCCACTTAATGAGAAGGAAGGACTCACTGGAGAAGAGCCTAATGCTGGGAACGATTGAGGGGAAAAGAAGAAGGGAACGGCAGAGAACGAAGTGGCTGGATGGAGTCACTGAAGCAGTCGGCGTGAGCTTAAATGGACTCCAGAGGATGGTAGAGGACAGGAAGGCCTGGAGGAACATTGTCCATGGGGTTGCAATGGGTCGGACACGACTTCACAACTAACAACAACAAAATTTTAAAATAACAGAGTTATCTGAATTCAGACAAAATTGAAACAGACGATTCCAAATTTGTAGTTGCAGTTAATGTGTGCACAAGAAGCAAACAGACAGGCAGGCAGACATGTGTGCCTAGAATTTGTGATGCCATTCATAGCTACGTTCAAGAACATAAAAAACTTGCTTCACCTTAAAACGTTTTCTTGCAGCAAACGCTTCCCCCTTCCAAATTGAAATTTTCTATCTCCTCTTTTTTCCTGGTTATTCTCAAAAGAGCGATTACCAACCCGGTAGTGGGCGGTCTTTGCGCAGAAACCAGCGCAAGCGGCAACACGCTTACCAGACGCGTTCCACCATCGACCGTCACTCACAAAGTGTCAGGAGAAGTTCCCACACCCAGGAAGACTCAGAGAGCTCCTCAGAGGTGAGACCACCCGGGCTTTTTTCATTGGTTTGTTTTAGTGCAGAGGTCTTCAAACTTGGCAGCTTTAAGACTTGTGGACTTCAACTCCCAGAATTCTCCAGCCAGCATAGCTGGCTGGA
>WNWU01000035.1:3334836-3346859 GCA_012654045.1 Ptyas mucosa
GAATAGAATAGAATAGAATAGAATAGAATAGAATAGAATAGAATAGAATAGAATAGAATAGAATTAATACAAGAAATAGAAATAGAATAGAATAGAATATTTTATTGGCCAAGTGTGATTGGACACACAAGGAATTTGTCTTGGGGCATACGCTCTGAGTGTACATAAAAGAAAAGATACGTTCACCAAGAATCATAAGGTACAACACTTAATGATAGTCATAGGCGAAAATCTTAAGGATACCAGCAACAAGATTACAGTCATAAGTGGAAGGAGATGGGTGGTGGGAACAATGAGAAGATTAATAGTAATGCAGACTTAGTAACTAGTTAGACAGTGTTGAGGGAATTATTTGCTTAGCAGAGTGATGGCGATCGGGGAAAAACTGTTTTTGTGTATATGTATATTCTGCATTCACTTGGGTGAAGAGAACAATGGTTCCAGAACCAAATCATTCTAAAATCCCTGCTGCCGTTCAAAAGGTTGATACCCAAAAAAACATGGATACTGGATAACGGGTTGCCTTCAGAAGTTGTGCGGTCTCCATCATTGGAGTTTTTTTAAAAGAAGAGATTGGACAGCCATTGGTCCAGAATGGTAAAGGGCATGGAATGCTTGAACGGGGTTGGACTAGAAGGCCTTCCAAGGTCCCTTCTAACTTCGTTTTACAAGCCCCTGCAGGTATTAACTTTGTTCTCTCTGCCTCTCTTATTGCAGGGGATAGATTTCGTAGTATAATTGATGATGCGTGGTGGTTTGGAACCGTAGAGAGTCAACAGCCATTCCAAGCGGAATATCCAGACAGTTCCTTCCAGTGCTACAGTGTTCAGTAAGGACGAATCTAAGTGTTGGAATTTTAGTGCAAAAAACAAAAACCCAGAAAAAAACAAGTTTTTGTACATAAATTAAGTAATCACAAGCATTGATAATCTGCTGGTTTGAAAATATTTGCATCCCGTTTCTTAGAATAACAAGATTTCTGCTCAATTGCCATGAAAAGCTGATTTTTTAATGTTTCGTTTTAGTCTCTGCCACCCAATGAAAAGTTGGAAATAAATTTATGTATACTGGGTTAGGATTTTACTGACAGAATAGACAAAATGGGAACAAATTTAGTGGGATGGGGATAGGGAGGACAAACTGATTAAAAAAAAATAATGAACCGGATCTCGCCAAGATTTGCAGAGCAAGAAAATTTCCCCAAAGTCTCGCAAGTACATTTCTTGACTAAGGTATTTCTGAGATGTTTTACTGTTGTTATTGTTATTATTTTACAGCTGGGACAACAATGAAAGAGAAAACATGAGCCCCTGGGATATGGAACCAATTCCAGAAGGAAGTAAATAGTGCTTGTTTCCTACCTCCTTCCTTTTGATGAGATTATTTTTTTATAATGGCAAAATATTACAGCAGCATTATAGATCAAATTGGAGTCAGTTTTTCCAAGCCCTTACTGTACATAAAAAAGAATTCAATTTGAATTGGACTGAAACGACTTCATTTCATTGACCAGTTTTAAGTAACTTAAAGTAATAGAGAAATAAAGTAATACAAATTAAAATGACAATAATGTTTAACTTGACTGCATGGGCTACCTTCAGCAGCATAGTAAAATTAAAATTAAAGCCCTTTCAGACCGGCCAGAACAATTACTCTACAGGATATATTTGAATAATACGGGAGAAAGTCAAAAGTATCAACTTTTTAATTTTGTTTTGGGGTGCGTTTTGCAGAGATTGCCTTAAATGAAAGATGGATAGCGTTGTTTTAGGCACTTCATCACGATATATCATTACCACGATGAATTAACCTGATACCTCCAAGTCACTCTGAGCCGCCCTGAGTCTTCGGAGAGGGGCGGCATATAAATTTAAATTCACTCACTCTCTCTCCCTCCCTCCTTCTCTCTGCAGCTGCTTATCCAGATGAGGTGGGGGCTGGAGTTCCAGTGACCAGCGAGGAATTGGCCTCTCTGCTATACAAGCCCCAGGAAGGAGAATGGGGCTCCCATTCCCGAGACGAAGAATGCGTGCGGGTTCTCCGAGGCATCGATCAGCTTCTTTCTCTAGGTAGGGCAACATTAACTCACAAGGTCTGGATTTCTCCTATTGCCTCTGTTGGGGCTAGAATGAGCAGAATTGTTAATTCTTAATTGTTAAGCTATCCAGAGTCACTTTGGGAAGTGAGATGTGTGGCATATAAATTGAAGGAAGGAAGGAAGGAAGGAAAGAAGGAAGGAAGGAGAAATAGAGAGAGAGAGAGAGAGAGAGAGAAAGAAAGAAAGAGAATGAAAGAAAAAGAAAGAAAGGGAAGAAAGGGAAGAAAATGAAAGAAAGAGAGAAGAAAGAATGAAAGAAAAAGAGAATGAAAGAAAGAAAAAGAAGAAAGAAAAAGAAAGAAAGAATGAAAGAAAAGAAAAAGAAAGAATGAAAAAAGAAAGGAAAGAAAGAGAAAGAAAAATAAAAAGAGAGAAAGAGAAAAAGAAAGAATGAAAGAAAGAGAAAGAAAAAATGAAAGAATGAAAGAAAGAAAGAGAAAGAATGAAATAAAAAGTAAGATACAGAATAAAAGAAAGAAAAAGAGAAAGAAGAAAGAGAGAATGAATGAAAGAGAAAAGAAAAAGAAAGGAAAAGGAAAGAAAAAGGAAAGGAAAGAAAGAAAGAAAACAAATGACCCTTATCAATTGCAGTACATTAAAGAGGCATCTGTTATTCCTGTTTGTAATTCCTTGGAATAATCTTTCAAAACATAAAAAAACAATAGACTTTCCATGCCTGTAGGGCTCCCTGAAATATCATAACACGAACAGAAGAAATCTGATTTTTACTTGTCAACATTTGAATTAGGAGAATATCTTGGGGCACACCTGGTTTTAGGGCTTAAAGTAATATGTATATAAAGTCAAACTTCACCTTAATTATCAGAGAGGTTTTCCCCCTAAATACATAATGCTTCTACCACCTTTCTTAAAAGTTTTATTCCGTTCACCTTTGCTTTATTTATTTTTTATTTATTTTTTTGCAGAGATTTCTAATCCCTTTGCAGTTCCAGTCGACCTTAGTGCCTATCCTCTGTATTGCACTGTTGTTGCTTATCCAACTGACCTCACCACAATAAGGAGAAGACTTGAAAACAGATTTTACAGGTTGGATTAATGGTCGCTAATATATAAAAGAGTTTATCATTGTTTGGTTTTGTGCTAAATTTCTTCTGCTGCAACTTCTTCTAGTGATTTTTTTAAAAAAATAAAATAAGGGAACCTAGTTATTCTGATGGGACTGACTAATTTGCTAGCAAACACAAACGGTTTTTTTTTTAATTTTTTAATTTTTCAAGTCTGAACTCGGGACGTGTGATCTTCGGCAGCTAGGTGTTTTCTGTATTTATAAATAGGTTTTGCAGTCCACCAAAGCTGATTTAAAACAAAACTATTTTAATTAACTTAACAACAGTGAATAACTTCAGTCCACGATTAACAGTCAACTTTGGCATGCCATCCTGAGGCTCAGGGTTTTCTTGAAAGGAATGATGCCCAGGGTTCTGTGTGATGGCATTTTGGACCAGAATGCTTTATCTCCATAACGCAGAGTTGTTCTTATTAAAACAAAAATTAAAAATGGAATTGTTCTTTAAACACCTTACACAGAACCCATGTACAGTATATCTTGTCCGACCCTTTTCAGTTGCCTGGATCAGGGATCAGCAACCTGTGGCTCTGGAGCCGCATGTGGCTCTTTCACCCCTCTCCTGCAGCTCCCCGTCACTCAAAATATGTGTCACAACCGCCAATGTGGGATACCCGCCGGCATGCAATTTATTGAGCTTTTCAACCATGGATAAATCCAAGAAAAGAAAAGTTTCAGAAGAAAACAGAATGTTTTATTCAACTACATATGCTGGTTTCGTGGCCGCTCAAGAAATAGTCAGGCACGGGAAGGGTTTTGTGGCTCCCGGTGTTTTCTTTTCTGTGGGAAACGGGTCCAAGTTGCTCTTTGAGTGTTTAAGGTTGCAGATCCCTGGCCTAGATAATCCAGAAGAATGTTGATATAAGGGAGGCCATGAGAGGGCGTATCTCTCTCTCCCCGTGTATCACTCTCCTCTTGTGTTCTATCTGCATTGTAGTTCTCCGTGTAGAGTTGAAGATAGATTGCTTGCTTGGTATGTGCCTACTACTTGTATGTCTGTATATAGAAGTTTTGTATATAAACCACTGTTTGTAAGACAAACTTCTGTGTCTTGTATTTTGCTCCTGGGCGGTCTCAAAATAGTAGTCACGCTGCAAACACTCTGACAGGTGTCTTTGTCTTCTCTCCTTTGTCAGGAGAATATCAGCATTAATGTGGGAGGTACGATACATCGAACATAACGCAAGGACTTTCAATGAGCCCGAAAGCCCTATTGTCAAAGCAGCCAAAATCGTCACGGATGTTTTACTGCACTACATTGGGTAAGCAGTCCTGCGGTTGAAGGAAATACTTTTCTGAAAACTTGCCTGGATCGGATCTTTTCCTCCCCTGTCTCAATTTGTGTGCATGACTGTTGATGAATTTATTTCATTTTATTTATTTTTATTTTATTTAGTTTGTCAAACATGTACGAGATAACAGGTATAAGTATAAACATGGACAGGAGCACATGAAATGAGTACAAATAAATGGGGACATTAGGACGGGGACGGTAGGCACGCTGGTGTGCTTAGGCACGCCCCGTTACAGACCTTTTAGAAATGGGGTGAGGTCCACAGTAGACAGTTTAAGGTTGAAGCTATGGGGGTTTGAGGAAGTAACAACGGAGTCAGATAGAGCATTCCAGGCATTGACCACTCTGTTGCTGAAGTCATATTTTCTGCAGTCGAGTTTGGAGCAGTTTGTATCTATTGTTTGCCCATGTATTATTGTGGTTGAAGCTGAAGTACCGTATTTTTCAGAGTATAAGATGCACCTTTCTCCCCCCCCCCCCAAAAGGGGGTGAATATTTGGATGCGTCTTATACACCAAATGTAGCCCCGCCCACCCACTGGCCCCCATCCTTTGGTCTCTGCCTCCCAGCAATTTACCTCCTTGCAGCAAGCAGCAAGAAGAAACAGCCCATTTAAGCTTCATTACAGCCTAATTAGCACAAGTTGATTGTCCATTGGATCGGCCTCCCGACCCTCAGCTGTTTGAGGCTGCAGGGATTGCCATTGCCTATTGCTGCGTGGGCCTCTGCTGCTTGCTGCAAGGAGGTAAATTGCTGGGAGCAGTTTTTTTTTTCTTGTGCTAATCAAGCTATGCTGAAAACGAAAATGAAAGTAAAGCAGGCTCTTTGCTGTTTGCTGCAACAAGGCAAAATTTCTGGGAGGCAGAGGCAGATTTCTTTTTCTTGTTTTCCTCATCAAAAAAGGTAGGTGTGTCTTATAGTCCAGAGCATCTTATATTCCGAAAAATACTGTAGTTGTTGACAGGTAGGACTTTGTAGCAGATAATTTTGTGTGCTGTGCTTGGGTCAGACTGTTCCAGGTTGTCCAAGCCCAAAATTTCAAGCCTGGTGGCATAAGGTATTCTGTTGTGAGCAGAGGAGTGGAGTACTCTTCTCGTGAAATACCTCTGGACTTGCTCAATTGTGTTAATGTCCGATATGCAGTGTGGATTCCAGGCAGACAAGCTGTATTCGAGAATCGGTCTGGCAAAGGTTTTGTATGCCCTAGTTAGCAGTACAATGTTACCGGAGAAGAAGCTTTGCAAAATTAGGTTAACAACTCTTAATGCCTTTTTGGCAATGCTGTTACAGTGAGTGCTAGGGCTTAGATTGTTTGAGATGAGTACTCCTAGGTCCTTGATAGAGTGAGTGTCATCTATGAGGTTGCATTTGATGTTGATGAAACTTTGATGTTGATAAAAATCTACTAGGCGATCCATGAACATTTAATGGAATCTTTGCTCTAGGAATCAACAACCAAAACAACCTTTGGGGAGGAGGTTTTATTTTGTTTTGTTTTTTAAATCTCTATTTAGCCCTCATGCCGATCCTCTTCCTACTCTTTAGGGATCAGAGTTGTACAGATATTCTAGAGATCTACAACAAAGTGAAAGCAGAAGACTTGAGTAGCACAGAGGAAGAAGAGCAGGTAAAAAGAAATGGTTCTTTTGGGGATTGGTTTGGACCGGAAGTGAATTGGGGGGGGCAAAAGTTAGGATTCTAGGAAGGAGGCAGTGTCAAACCACTTCTGAAAAACCTGGCCAAGAAAACTGCAGAACTAGGATCTTGTCTTACCCCTCAAAAAGCTCAGGGTTGATTGGTGATCTCGCCAAATGTTAAGATCTTGCCCCGAGGCCATAATTTTCAGGAGGGTGTGTACATGCGTGCGTGTATTTTGAATTAATTTGTTTCAGCTGTTCTCTCGCATGTAGTAATCACATTTTGCTATAGGTGGCAGAAGCATCTCCTGATTCAGAGGGCCCAGGAACTTCCTCTGGAAAACGAATAGTAAGTAACTGAGTTACCTTGCAAGCCTAGCTGTGCACTTTATTTTCTCCAAAAAATACTTTGATGGATAGGTGGACGTCCATTGACTTCTCTTTGTGTGATGCAATGCTTCTTAAATTAGAAAACCCAAGCTGCTTTCTCTTCCTTTAAAAAAAAAAGTCAAAGTCCAGTTCTCATGGACAAATGCATTCGTGTTCTCCGGCCATTGCAGGATCTCCCCCCAAATATTGATAGAAGTAGAAGCAGCATTCAGAATTGAGCACCAAGAAAAAGGTGGAGGCAGAAGCCAGATTAAAAAGAGAAGAGCAACAAAGATGATTAAGGGACTGGAGGCTAAAATATATGAAGAACGGTTGCAGGAACTGGGTGTGTCTAGTTTAATGAAAAGAAGGACTAGGGGAGACATTAGCAGTGTTCCAATATCTCAGGGGTTGCCACAAAGAAGAGGGAGTCAATCTATTCTCCAAAGCACCTGAGGGTAGAACAAGAAGCAATGGGTGGAAACTTCTATACCCTCTCGTATTGTTAAACCCCAGTCTTTGGCCGTAATAAAATACATGATTTCAACTAATATACATAGAATTCCGTAGAGGTAACTTATGAGAAATAGAAATCAACTTGAGATGTCCTAACTAGTTTGTTTGGCTTTTTCCCTGTAAAAAAACTCCATTAAAGATTAGCTATTTTATGGGCATATCTCTTTCTTTAAAAAAAGAACTCATTTGTGATTCTGGATAGCTGGTGCTTATGTTAAATGAGATGAAAACAAACATTTTAGAGATTATTCAATTTATATGTTCTGGTTTTTTTAAAAAAAAAATCTTAAGGTCAAGCGGCAAATGAAAAGGCAACCTTCTAAAGGATGTGTTGATTCCTGGAAAAACCACTGCAAGCAATTGTTAAGCCTGATCTATGAACGTGAAGACTCTGAGCCATTCCGACAACCTGTTGATCTCTTTTCTTACCCTGTAAGTTTTGCTTTTTTTCCTGAGTTTGGGAGGACGGGTAAAACAACTGCCTGAGAAAGTGCCATCTTGTCCCCAAGGCTCTTTCCACCTAGAGTTTGGCTTTTCTAGCAACTAACACAGGGTGGAAAAAGCATCTGGCACACTCTAGCTGATTCTTGGGCTCAAAACGGGGGTAATATCTACTTACCTTCCTTACCGGTTCGGAAGCGTGCATGTCACATGTGCGTGCACAACATCTGCTAATGTGCAAAACCTACACAGAAGGTTAAAAACATTAACCTTCAGAAGGTAAAAAAACATTACTTCCTGGTTAAAACCAGGAAGTAATGACACCGAGGCGGCAATCACTACCGGATCGTCGAACCACAGGGAAAAATCGCTACTGGATCGGGCGATCCGGTCCTATCCAGGAGCATTTCACCCCTGGCTCAAAGTATATTTTGGATTCAATAAATTGCAAAAATATTTTTGGGAAAAAAAAGACAGAGGATTTGGCAGACCCATAGGTGGATTGGCAGCAAAAAATAGTGGAGATGGAAATAACAGTTGGGTTGAAAACGAAGGATGTAGATCAGTGATGGCTAACCTTTTTTGCCATCACGTGCCGGGGCAATCACGCACACGTGTGCCCACACCCATAATTCTATTCACCTTGCACATGCGTGTGCGACCCCCCGCTCCTGGTATGCGATGGCACAGTAGGCCCGTTTTTTTGCTGTCCCCATCCTTTAGAGCCTTTCTAGGAGTCTGGGGAGGGTGAAAACGGTCTTCTTCACCCCGCCCCCCCTTGGAGGCCCTCCGGAGGCCGAAAATGGCCCATTTCTGGCATCCGGAAGGCCTCTGGGGTGGGGAGGCCGTTTTTGCCCTCCCCAGACTCCTAGAAAGGCTCTGGAGGATGGGGACAGCAAAAAACAGGCCTTCCCCACCAACCCCCGAGGTCTCTGGAGGCAGGAAACAGCCTGTTTCCTTACTTCTGGTGGGCCCAGAAGGCCTGAAAATCAAAAGAGCTGACCTTGCGTGCCCACCGATATGGCTACACATGCCACAGGTTCGCCATCACAGATGTAGTTGAAGACCCAAGGGAGCAATATGGGAGGCAAGTTAAAAAGAGAAGAGGGTGAGAGATGATGGATAGAAAAGCTCTTTTAAAAAAAAAAACAAAAAACCAAGATTGGCTGTACCGAGAATTAGAATAGATTAAGAAATTAGAAACGGGGGGAGTATTGTTATACATATTTTTGTATAACACATTTAAAGTGAATGTTAGAGGTTAAGGTTAGATTTTGAAAAAGGATCTTATCAGATATGCTTAAGAATAATGTTATGACTATTAGAAGGATGCAGCTAATTATTGAATAATTGAAAAATGAAGTAATATGTGCTGATATCAATATGTATAATAAAATTAGACCATGTAAGTTTGACCAACGTAGTACTTTTTACTTGTATTAATATCGGTTTTGTATCAAAATGAATGATCCTCAGACACCACACTGTCCATGCAAGGATATTGATGATATTGATGTATGTTTTAAAAATAAAAAAAAACTTTAAACCCCTCCCAAAACCCCCCCCAAAAAGAAGTATATTTTGGAATAAGAATGTTCCATGAGGCTTTGGGAAAGGAAGTTTTAATATCCTTCTTTTAACATCCGGGATGAAAAATGTGGGGCGGGGTCTCTCCTTAGTCAGACCAGGTGAATGCATTGCTATTGGGTTAATACGCCTGTCCCTCAGATCGCTTTGTTAGATTTTGAAGTTTTCATAGGTGGACAAACATTCTTCTCAGGACTATCGAGATATCGTGGACACTCCCATGGACTTCAGCACTGTGAAAGAAACTTTGGAAGCGGGTAATTATATGAACCCTCTGGAATTCTACAAAGACGTCCGCTTGATATTCTACAACTCCAAAGCGTACACTCCAAATAAGAAATCAAGGGTAAGATGTGAAAAATGTAACCAATAGCTATTCTATTCGTCTCCTGAGTCAGCGTTCCAAGTAACACCCCCAACGAAATCAAACTCAGAGGCTTGAAATTCCTCAAAGCTAACTTTTATTAGAGATGTCATACAGACTGCTCACATCCTGGACGTAAATTGTTTCAATTCCTATCCTCAAAACGACGCTATAGAGCACTGCACACCAGAACAACTAGACACAAGAACAGTTTTTCCCGAACGCCATCACTCTGCTAAACAAATAATTCCCTCAACACAGTCAAACTATTTACTAAGTCTGCGCTACTATTCATCTTCTCATCGTTCCCACCACCCATCTCCTTCCATTTATGACTGTATGACTGTAATTTTGTTGCTTGGATCCTTACGATTTATATTGATATTGTTTCCTGATTGCTTATTTGTACCTTATGACTGTCATTAACTGTTGTTCCTTATCATTCTTGATGAACGTATCTTTTATTTTATGTACACTGAGAGCGTATGCACCAAGATAAATTCCTTGTGTGTCCAATCACACTTGGCCAATAAAAAATTCTATTCTATATTGGCACATCTGGGAAAACCCGAATCTGAGAGCTTCCAGGTTTTCCTCACCCCAAAAGAAAGTTCAAAACCTTGCCCCTCACCCACATGTCCATCACGTGAACCAATCAGAGACCGTCCGGAATAGAAGATACCTCCTCATTCCTCTCAGCACAGCTGCAGGGCACAATGGCCTTGACTGCACAGCTGCAGGGCACAATGGCCTTGACTTTCTATAAAGAATTTCATTGTGACTACATATCTTCTTCCCTCTATGCAGTCCCCCCCTCCCCATTTCCCACAGTAGGATTTGTCGCAGGCCTGAAGCCTGAAGGCACAAAGGTAGAAATATGGCTTCCAGGTCTGACATTAAGATGCACATAAAAAAGAAAAAAAACCCCAACCCTGCGGATTTTAAATAGTGTCATGTTTTAAAATTCAGAGCTTACCTGAAAACAATTGCTAGTTTCCTTCATTCCACGTAGAGCTTTTTTTAAAACCAATCCTCTTAATTCTGTTCTTTACATCATCACCTTAGCTTCTGATAGGGATGCCCTCTTGGCAAAGACTTGCTTGCCAATAACTATTATACACTAGGAATAGCACTTAGATTTAGATACACTTTATGACCAGTTACAGCGTCCTGTAGTAGGGTGATTGTGATTTCCAACCTTCCCAGCCAGTTTCTGACAAAATGAAGCTGAACATCCATGATAAAAATTAAGCTTTAGTAAGACCACACCTAGAATACTGCATCCAATTTTGGTCACCACGCTATAAAAAAGATGTTGAGACTCTAGAAAGAGTGCAGAGAAGAGCAACCAGGATGATTAGGGGACTGGAGGCTAAAACATTCGAAGAACAGTTGCAGGAACTGGACATGGCTAGTCTAGTGAAGAGAAGGACCAGGGGAGACAGGATAGCAATATTCCAATATTTGAGGGGCTGTCACAGAGAGGAGGGGCTCAACCTATTTTCCAAGGCACTCGAAGGCCAGACAAGGAATAAAAGATGGAAAGTGATCCAGGAGAGATTCAAGCTAGAAATGAGAAATGTTCTGACAGTGAGAGCAATCAACCCATGGAACAGAAGTTGCCTTCGGTAGTTGTGGGAGCTTCATCAATGGAAGCTTTCTAGAAGAGACTGGACTGCCATTTGTCAGAAATGGTGTAGGGTCTTCTGCTTGGGCGGGGGGGTTGGACTAGATGACCTACAAGGTCCCTTCCAACTCTGTTAATCTGCTAGTCTGCTCTATGACATAAAGTTTGGTCCTAATTGTGGTTGTAAATCGAGGATTACTTGTAATAAGTCTGAAAAACGCATTGTCAATATCAGGTATTCTAGCTAAAAGATTCCTTTCTTGTTTGGTTGCACATTATTAAGCTTTTTCATCCTACTGAAAACACTTCTGTCCAGCTGTTGTTGTTTTTTTTTATTAAATCCATGGGTATACTTGAGGAATTAGCTTCTACTGGAACATGGGTAACAAGCAAACCAATGTAAGGTTGGCAAACTTTCTGGTTCACATCACTCTTGAATGCAGATGTTCCTTCCTTCCTTCTACAGATCTATAGCATGACACTCCGACTTTCTGCCTTATTCGAAAACCACATCAAAACCATCATTTCCGAGTACAAGTCAGCTGTTCAGTGTCAGAAGAGGCGAAGGCCGCGGTTACGGTACCGAAAACGGCTCAGAAGCAGTAGCAGCGGTTCTTCTTCTAGCAGCAGAGCGCCAAGGTAGCAAGATGGGCTTGTTGCCTGTGAAATGATGCTTATATTATTACTGTCCTTCTCATCTTCTCTACTGTCTCTTCTTGTCGGTATCATTGTTATGATTATTATTACTCTGTTGTTTTGCATGTATACTGAGAGCTTCTGCACCAGAGACAAATTTCTTGTGTGTCTAATCACACTTGACCACATAAAGTGTTGTGTTCTATTTTGTCCTGTCCTGTCCTGTCCTGTCCTGTCCTGTCCTGTCCTATTCTACCCTACCCTACACTACCCTACCCTCCACTCCACCCCACTCCACTCTACTCTTCTTATTCCTTACTCTTTTTCTCTTCTCTTCTCTTCTCTTCTCTTCTCTTCTCTTCTCTTC
>WNWU01000035.1:3346959-3358245 GCA_012654045.1 Ptyas mucosa
TCTTCTCTTCTCTTCTCTTCTCTTCTCTTCTCGTCTCGTCTCGTCTCTTCTCTTCTCTTCTCTTCTCTTCTCTTCTACTCTACTCTACTCTACTCTACTCTACTCTTCTTATCCTCTCCTCTCCTCTCCTCTCCTCTCCTCTCCTGACTATACTATACTATACTATACTATACTATACTATACTATACTATACTAGTTCTATTATTCTATCCTACCCTACCCTATTCTGTGTCCTCCTCCTTTCTTAATTGTGGCCATCAATCCGCTGTACTGCTCACTCTGCAGCCCTTTGCACCCACAAGAAAATCAATGGGAAGATTTTAGAAGGGAAAGGAGAAAGCAGTTTTTTGAGACCCCGCAATGCATCGTGCGACGAAAGATATAGCAGAGGGAAAGATCTGCAGATCAGGCCAGACTTTGTAAAAGGAAAAGAAAGGCCAGAACAGTGTCTATCTAACTGGGGGGGGAAACCTCTGTAGAAAGCTCCCTATGATTAACCAGGTTTCTAGGTGTTGAAAAAAATATCTCCTTCAATTTGTTTTCCTTCTTCCATGCCTTCAGCCCAAAAGGAAAACAAAAGCAACTGAAGATGCAGCCTAAAATAAACTTGAATACCTCACTGCCTTTAACTAGGACTAATTCTTCAGTTTCATCTCATGGTAAGTAGGATTAGTTGGTTCATATATCCATTCAATCGGTCAATCAGTTTGTACAGTCACCCACCTTGGCAAGGGATTCTGGAGGGCAAACCACCTTAACAAATTAAAAACATATTTCAAGTGGGCGTGCCATAAACTTTTACTCCTACAAGCTGAATTCAGTTCAGGTCAGTAAATATCAAATTATTTTCAAGGATGCTCTGCATTTCCCTAGAATTGATATTGGAGAGATATTTGGGGTCAGTAGGCTTCAGTGTGGCCATAAAATACCTCCCCGAGGGACCATTCATTTAAATAGGCATATATTTTTTTTTGCCTAAACTCAGCAAAAAGGACGAATTGTAAAACTGGTAATAAAAATGACCCACTCAATATGTACTTGCATGAATGAGGGGAGGCAACACAACCTTTTATAATGACCAGTGATGTTTTAAGAGCCGTAAAGCTCTCATTCTGTGGCCATTGTAAGAATGAACTGTTGTAAAACAACTGATCATTAAAAAAGGACTACCTGCAATTGGAAGAAAGCTACCAAATCCATACTCTGTTGCAGGCTGATGTTAAGCATCAGAGAGTTCGCTGCCTTGAACAATACAGAGTGGCCCCTGTAAATGGTTTTTGCTCTGGAAAAAACAACAACCCTTTCTCTCTAGGATTTAGGCTGAAGTTTCATTTTTATTTGATACTTTTCCCCAAACGGGTCCATTGCGGAGCATCTGCTTAATAGCAATAGCACTTATTGATTGATTGATTGATTGATTGGTTCAATTTATATGCTGCCCTTCTCCGGAGACTCAGGGCGGCTTACAATGTGTTAAGCAATAGCCTTCATACTTTCGTATATACCTGCTTAGTAGGGCTTTTGGCCCCTCCTAAGCAGTGTTCTTTTTTATACAAAGTCAGCTTATTGCCCCCACAATCCGGGTCCTCGTTTTACCTACCTTGAAAGGATGAAAAGCTGAGTCAACCTGAGCCTGGTGAGATTTGAACTCGCAGTAATTGCAGGCAGCTGGCAGTTAAGTACTATTTAACAGCACTTTAGTCCGCTGCACCACCAAGGCTCTTCTTAGACTTATATACCGCTTTACAGTGCTTTATAGCCCTCTCTAAGCTGTTTACAGTGTCATCATTATGCCCCCAATAATCTGGGTCCTCATTTTACTGACCTTGGAAGGATGGAAGGCCGAGTCAACTTTGAGCCGGTCAGGATCGAACTGCTGGCAGTTGGCAGCAGTCGGCAGAAGTCACCTGCAGTACTGCATTCTAACCACTGCGCCACCACAACTTAAGTTTCAGATACCGAGGAACCCCCTGGTTCAGCTACTGCCGAAGAGATGGAAAGGCAGCCTTCCTCCTCCTCCTCATCTGGCTCCAACAGCAGCCAGAATCGTAGCGGAAATGATGTCGAAGCAGGAAAAAATAAGCCAGTGAGAAATAAATCCACACCAGTGAAACAAGGTAGGAAACTGCAGAAATCAAAGCTTGTCCCTTCATTTCCCCCCCCCTCCCCCGCTCCATATAAACGGATTTTCTTTTGTTGATTAATCTGTCCACATAAACTCTCATGAATTGGTGCCTCTCAGGCTTAGCAACCTTTAAGATTCCAGGCTGGTTTTTCTCTACCCCAATATACCATATTTTTCGGAGTATAAGACACGTTAATTTTGGGGGAGGAAAACAAGAAAAAAAATTCTGCCTCTGCCTACCAGCATTCAGCAGTATTCATCTGGCTAGCGTCATTGCAGCAAACAGCCTGGTCAGCTTCAGCATGTTATTGCAGCCTGATTCAGCACGAGCAGCTGATTGGTGGTTGGATCGGCCTCCCAGAATATCGCCAATCAGCTGTTCCAGGCAGCAAGGATTCCCACAGCCCATCGCCGCCTCCGCACGTCATGTTTTTGGCCTCCGCGTATCGCATTTTCGGCTGGTTCCAGCCGGTGGGGATTGCCACTGCCACCAATCCCCGCCATCTGGAACCGGCTGTAAATGCAACGCACGGAGGCCAAAACGAAAATGCGACAGTCGGAGGCCAAAAACGTGACACACAGAGACAGCGATGTGCTGTGGCGATCCCCGCAGCCTGGAACAGGTCTAAAATGGGTCGTGTGGAGGCCAAAAATACGATGCGTGGAGGCCAAAAATGGCCAAAGGGTGGAGGCCGGCGGGTGGGCGTGGCTTCAACATTCGGTGTATAAGACGAATGTTAGGGGGTGGGTAAAAGTGCATCTTATATTCAGAAAAGTACGGTACATTGTGGGATGATCTATTCAGACAACATGTGAGTTACTGGTTAGCGAACTTAGTAAGTAAAATCGTTTGCATAAGTTTGGGGGTTTTCTCACCAATGTGCCACTTACTGGTGATAACTCAGTGTTAGTATTCACATGTGCGTCGATTTGGATCTCTCTAGATCAGCCTTCCGAAAAGCCTCTGACGAACGGGGACGGGAAGGAATCTCGAACGGGAGTCAAGAGAAAAATTTCCAGCGCCTCCGAAGAGGAGGACGAGGGCAGCCAAGAGAAGAGAGAACCGAAAGATAAGCCTGGTTTATCGTCCGAAAGCGGAGACTCCCGTTCGGGCTCCAGTTCCGAAAGCAGAGGTGGCTCCGACTCGGATTCAGAATCCAGTTCTAGGACAGATCAAGACTACATCGACGGAGACCACGACTACAGCAAATCCGTACAAGTGAAACCGAAAAGAAAAATCCGAAGGAACCTTTCTAGCGGCAGGAGAAAAAATTGGCAGGGCAGGGGGACCGGAAGGCGAGGGCGCTGGGGCCGGTGGGGGAGGTGGAACCGAGGGGGCCGAGGCAGCCGGGGAGGAAGAGGATGCAGCCAGGGACGAAGAGGAGGCAGAGGAGGAAGAAGAGGCCGAGGGAGAGGAGGCTCGCGGGCCAAGCGCCCCCGCATGGCCGAGGACGAGTTCGAGAACCTTTTCGGCGGACGCTTCAACGAGAACACCTTCGGCGGGCGATTCAGCCGGCCCCCTCGGATTAAAACCAGGAACGAAGGCCGGCGAACCGTTTTGTACAACGACGATTCGGACAATGACACTTTCGTGCACACCGAAGATCCCCTGAACCTTGGCACTTCCAGGTCGGGCAGGGTACGGAAAATGACCGAGAAAGCCAGGGTTAGCCATCTCATGGGATGGAATTATTGACCCCCGACATGGTGGTTGTTGTTGGTGAGGGTGACACCGGGGGGGGGGGGGGTGTTATTGGCGGTGTGGGCAGGGGAAGGAGAGACCCTGAACAGCGATGTTAGGACTTCCAAGGCTTTTTAAACTGCAGGGATTTCACGCCAGAAAATCTGCTAAGCAAATTGTGGGGGAAGGAATCTGTTGATTCCCACCCCCTCGCCTCCCCCTGGTGCTTTTCATATGGTTTTCATGTGTTCGGAGGCTTCTGCTTGCTGGCCGACGCGGGCTACGAAAGTCTTCTTTGCACATCCTATTACCTGCAGAAATCCTTTTTTTTTTTTTTAAATCACACTAAACCTTGAATTGGTCCCAGGATTTGCGGGAGAGAAATGTGTGCTTACGAAGTCTCTCCTTGTTGCTTTCTTTTTCCTTCCCCTCCCCCCTTTTGTTGTTCTTGTGTGTGTGTGTGTGTGCGTGCGTGTGTGCATTATAGAAGCAGCACCTTCTTACCCAGATTTTTTTAAAACATTGTCTGCCATGAACTTCCTTCCTTCTCATAATAACTTTTGCACAATACACAGATCCTAAAAAAAAAAAGGCAGCTATAAAATGTTTACAGTTTTCTCTGTTAATGCGCAGGATCCGGATTGCTTTTGATCTCTTCCCCCCCCCCCCCCCCCCCCGCCCATTTTTTAAATATTTAATAAACCCCCCCCCCCCCCATATGGATGTCCTGATATGCTTTGTTCCCTCCCTTCCCCCTCCCCCATTGGTTTTTAATGTTTAATTTATGTTTTAAAAGGGAGAGGGTGGGTGGGTGGTACCTTGTATATAATGTAGCAAATCGAAGATGTGAGATGTTTTAACACCTACATTAATGTTATTATGAACAACATACTTGAGAACTAGGATTATCTAAGATACACCAGGTGCCAAATGCAGAAATACCCTCGCATCTGTTTTCTTTTTTTCCCACCCTGCTTCCCCTTGTATTTTTATAGCATCCCCTTGAGATGGTCTCCAGGGGTTAACATCAATATGGAATGGTTTCTTCTTTAGTAGCTTAGCTACCTCCAGATTTCTGAGCTTCAGTTTTGTTTCCTCCTTCAATAATGACATTGTAAAATAGACGATGTGGCAGGAACAAAATCACTCAAGAAACTGCAGAAATAATTTCATTGGTCTCCAGTCTGACAATCAGTCATCGGGTGCTTCTCACAGAGTTCGTTGGTGGAGATGGACCGCCCCGTCTCCCCGGTGCGGCCATTGCATTATTATCATATTTTTATTTGTTTCTTAAACCGTTCACACTTCCATTTATAGGCATTGAGGTATCCTTATTGGTTCACTTAATATGTACGTGCTGTTGTACCTCCCCCCCCCCCCTTTGGCTTTTCCTTCTTTTAAGACATGAAAGCCGATGATGTGTTCCAGGAAAAGATTTAGGCATCCTTACCCAGAGATACATAACATAGAAGCTTCCTCTAGTTTCTCTATTTGCTTCAATGAAGGAGCTGATTGAATCGCTTTTCTTCTGTTCGACATGCTGTCATTCCTGCCCCCCCCCCCCTCCTATTGACATTTAGAGGAAAGTGGAACATCTACTATGAATTTTAGCTCTGTGGGGATTTTTGGAGCAAAAATAATTACATCTACTGCTTAATTCTGGGGGGGGGGGGTGTAAAAAGACTTGCAGGGGGTCTTATATTTGCATTTAAAAGTATATTCAATTTATGTCACCCAGTGGGAGAGAGAAACGTTTCATTTCCCTTACTGTGTTCAATGTTCCTAAAATACATTCGTGTTTTCTTTTCTGAGATGGACAAGGTGCATATATTCGCGTTCCTAATAGCAATCCTTCTATAGGAGGAGGAGGAAGAGGTATTTTTCTTCTCGTTTCGTGATCAGGTGCTTTCTTGGGGGCAGGGAGGGAAGATCAACCATTAGTGTTGGTTGATCTTCGCTAAATAACAGTAGGATCTGTAATAATGTAATAAAAAGCCTGCACACAGATGCAGCATAGATCTTCTGTAACGCAATATATACTTCAATACTTGGGTTTTGGGTGATTCGAAATCGATTCGGAGAAAGCGCTTTGGAACTCAATGCGAGCGTAGCATCCCTTACTCTTCCTTAAACGACCTTGAAGGAAGAGTTTTTAGAGCTGTTTTAACGAACTAACTCCTTAAAACGCCTCGGAAGCTTCACAAATGTCCGTGGCTGCTTTAGGTATTAGTAGAGAGGTGCTGTGTTCCTGCAAGGGCTGAAGCATTTGCTTAAAATCGTACCGAAGCAAAGACGAGGCCTCACACGCACACAAATCCATGCTGTATTTTAGACAGTGGGGAAGGCGCTTACCAAATGGTGTGTGGTGTATTAAAATCTTAAAAAGGGATAGGTGAAGAACGAAGCATAGGGAACCATCTTAGAGCCCGTTTTAATTGAACAGCTGCTGCAGTTTCATCGGTTACGTGTTTGGGAGTATTTGATCTTCTGCTAATGTGCATCTATCTGCTCCATTTATTCAAACGGAGGAATGTTCTTCATCCCAAGGACATCCTTCTACATGAGGAATAACTCAGGATGTGTTTCTTAACATAGAGGGCAAGTGTGTATATTTCAAAGAAATCTCTAATTTTTTTTTCTTTTAGGACACTATGATTATCTCAAGCAGATATAATCCCGTAGTTTTATAATTACCCACAGGACAAATAAACATTATTCCAAATAACTGAAGTTGTATCTAACAGTAGACGTTTTATGTTCGTTGTTCCAATTTCTAATGAATCATACTGGTATTGAGTAGGCTGAATTTTTCTGTGAAATGGTTTAATTCCTCCATAAAACATAGGTATAGATTTAGGCAACTTAGTCTCTTTGTTTAGATGTATCTCCCTGAAGGTTGGAGGTGGCAGTAAAAAGAACTACTTTATTAGGAATTAAGTATTAATTGGATCTGTGTTCATTAGGACAATGCAGTGCTCTGGAAATAATTTAGAAAATCTACTTTGGAGCAGCTAAAAAACCCGAACATAAGACTTGCTGACAACTCTTTAAAGCTGCCACATCTTTTTCTTGAGTGGACACGAACATCTTCTGCAGCTACCCATGACCAAGGCATTCCTGCTCTAAAAGAGTTGTTGACAGGTTCATTGTTCTCACTTCTAACACCCCCTTTTTGGAATTGAATCCAGAGGAACATCCATGACTGAAAGGGCTTGGCATGAAGCATGCGGAAGGAAAAATCCAATTTCCCCCTATTTATAGGCTCTTGGGCTGAGTAAGTTTCTTGTTTTTTAAACAGAAA
This sequence comes from Ptyas mucosa, assembly GCA_012654045.1. Taxonomy (NCBI): domain Eukaryota; kingdom Metazoa; phylum Chordata; class Lepidosauria; order Squamata; family Colubridae; genus Ptyas; species Ptyas mucosa. The sequence goes on from WNWU01000035.1 coordinate 3,354,067, forward strand.
CTTGGGGTTCTGGTGTGGATTCAGGAATGGGATGGAGAAATAAGTGGACAATAGAGCCATGTTTTATTTAGCCAAGTCCTGAATATGGCCACTGGATGGATTCTAACTAGAGTTGGTTTGCATACCCAACATAATTAAGGAGCAAAGAGAACTATTTTAATTTACTCCATGTCTGCAAGTAAACATGTCAAGAAGAAGAGTAGTAGTAACTATTTTAGCAGGGAACTTTCATTGAGCTCTTTCTCTTGCTATTTCTTCTGGTTACTCAGGGGAGATTCAAAGTCAGAAAAGTTGGATCAAACAAGGCATTCCAAGCAACTATTAATTGGGAATTGTAGTTCTTCCTTGGATTTTACCTCTTGGTTTTCCGTCTCTGTCGCAGTCTCTTCCTAAGATCTTTGATGATCTAGCAATTTCAGTTTTATAGGCTGCGATTGGTATTCCTCAAATTTTTATTATTCTCTTAAAGAGATCATTCTAGCTTTGTTCCATTCTCTGCTGTCTTTTGACCTCTCCTTAAGTCGTGCATCCTTACTGTTCGAATTAATAAGTGATATTTCCAGTAACACCAATATGTCCATTAGATACTAATAATTTAGTAACAGGTGAACCATATGATGTTCAACAACAGCAGTCTAGAGGTATTCAACCTTTAACGTCTTTTAAGACTTGTGAATTTCAGTGTCCAAAATTCACCAGCCAGCATGGCTAGCTAGGGAACTCTGTGAGTTGAAGTCCACAAGTCTTAAAGTTGCCAAGGTAATGGGCACCCCTGATCCAAAGCGAAAGCGTTAGGTAGATAGCCAGTAAATATTTGGGCAAAGAAGATTTAAGCAATTCTGTAAGTGGAGACCTGGGGCTTCCATCTACTTGATACAAGGGAATCATCATATCCATTTTTTATATGATTTGCCTGTTCATACGAAGGGTATTTCACTTGATGCATGTCATTTTCTAACATTTGAGGCCCTGAACTGCAACTTGGCATGTGCATTTTAGAAGTTATCTTCATTAGGGAGAACGGTCATTAGTGTCTTGAGCAAACAAAAAACAAAAAAACCAGCATGAATATATATATATATATATATCCCATAATTAAAGAGATTTGATTACTGCCTACCTGCTTTAAGGCAAGAGATACTTTTGACTTGTTATATACGTGCTTTCTGTGATTACATGAAATCTTGTGCTACCCTCGACAGCAATAACTTCCTTGAAGTTGGGAGAGCATCTTAGAAATGGGTGATTCAATCTATTAAGATCTTCACTAGTTTCTTCTGTCTGGTTCTTTTTTGTCAAGAAACAAAGGGCTTGTGGTGTGTGTGTGTGTGTGTGTGTGTGTGTGTGTGTGTGTGTGTGTTAATTAATAATAAGGGTGGGCCACATCACAAATTCATGAGCCCCACCATCTAATAAGCACGATCTTCTTCACAAAAGCCAGAATCCCTTTAGAAAAACAAATGAGTTTTTAGCAACCGAGACGGTAAGAGTGAAGGGTAGAGACTTGATCTTTTGAAGTGGTTAATTTCTAGATGCTGCTTGAGCCTTCTTGCCCAATTAGAATAAGATAAATTCCTTCTTATGCCCGTGTAGCCCTAAATCCCTAAATAGCAGCCAACTCATGTGCTCTAATAATTTTATATAGGGAGGAATATGATTGCCTATAAAATCCTGCCTCTTGCTCTTAGAAACTAGTTCCAAGACATTTCTTAACAATCCAAATCATGTAAAACTAACAGGGATTTAATTTTTATGTCTGTGTTTTGGTTCCTTTTTCGGGGAGGGACGGGGATGGTGGGGAATTCAGAAAAATAGAGGTTAACTTGAATAATTTATCCTAGCGCAGCTGATAACATATTGGAACAAAAGAATGAATTAAAGAATGAATTAGTTTTAGGCTAAGTGCATCAGCAACTTATAGAGGACTGCTTTTGCTTGAGTGTATATTATAATGCTAAATGCTTTTTAAAGATTTGTGCGTTGGCTTCATAAGTTATGCTATAAAATGTCACGAGAATGTTTTCTTTCAATTTTTTAAAAAAATAGTGTTAATATTTATAGATAAAAATCTCCATTTGACACCCAAAGGTGATCAAATAGTGGAAGACTCCTAAAGAGGACTCATGATGTTATTTTTAAAATATGTATTATAAATGACTGTGCATTTACAAGAGATCATTTCCCCCCCCCCCCCAAACTCTGGATAGCTAGATCAGATGTTTATATTATTTTTTTAAAAAGTTGTAATATATCAATCCAGATTTTTTTTTTTTGGCAATTATATTTCTTGAGAACATTGAAACACAAAGAACACACAAACACAGAGACATACATACATACATATATATAGATATATATATATAGCTTTGAATACTGAATGCCGGCCTGCAGCAATGCCATCCATATATTAATGGATCGCCGAGAAATATTATTGCAATCATATTGGTCAATTCTCTTTTTTAAAAATGAACCAAAAGCACTCAGTCTCTTGATCTTAAAGGAACACGCCTGAGCGGCTGACTTCCTCTGCTTTGTTTTTCAGTAGAACTGCTAACCGCCTTAACTTCTTCACAGTGTAGAATATGGTGCTTTAAAAATACGTGTGTACGCAATTACGCATGGATGTGTGTCCTTTGTTACTCGAGTCGAGCGTTTAAAACAAAGAAACTGGAAACGGTAATAATCCTGCACACCGCCTCTTTAAGTCGATTTTTTTTTAAAAAAAACACATTTCGATCCAAGTATTCCAGCTCTGAACAGTCTAATATGATTATTAGATCTCAACCTTAGTTGAATAATGGCTCCTGATCTCTTGAGTTTCCCGTCCTCACTTATGAAGGATGTTATGTCAGAGTAGGTTTAAGAGCGCTTGGGGCAGAATGGGAAACTGGCCATGACCAACTCGCCGTGAGATAACTCAACATGGCCAACTCACCGCGGAAGAATTCAACAATTCGATTTAATTTTTTAAAACAATTTTTAAAATTGTTTTCATTGTTGTCATTCCCATTTCATTCTGTCCCTCCTTTTGGCACCCTTTCTTTTAATGTTTTTATTCCACTATTTCTTTGATATTAGTGTAACTCTTGTCCCGCAGCGAGTTGGCTGTGACGAGTTGGCTGTGGCAGGTTGGTCATCGACCCCGCTTGGGGTGCTTCCCAACAATGGTTGTCAGTATTGAGATGTGATGATAGTGAATTTTAATGAAGTGGTATTAAGCTTATTTTCATCCTTTCAGTCTATTTTGTTTTAATCTCATGCCGATCGCCCTTCCCTGTTTTCGTTTTTAAATTAAAGCATCACGGAAGCTTTGTTTAGAAATAACCGGTTTTCTACAGTCGACTTTTGAGTTGTATGGAAAATAGTGCCGTTTGAAGGATCTCCTGCATGGATATTGTGTTCTTGACTTTGTGAAATATTTTTGCCAATTCCCCAAATCCTTCCACGAAAAAAAAAAATAGAAGGTGCATATGATTTAAACTGATTCTATTTTGCTTTTTTTTTTTTTTGTCTTGATTTCAGGGGTTGGTTCCTAAAGTTCATACCTTTACATCCACTATCTCAGGTCCCTTTAAAATTATAAACGCTTCAGGGATTTTTAATGCCACTTGAGAATGGCAGACCAAATGTAATATTTATATGCAATGAACTATTCGTTTTTTTTGTATTGTAAAAAATGTAAATTTGTAAAGATTTTTTTTTCCTAGAGTTTTTTTTTTCTTTCCTGGGGGTGGGTAAAAGACGGGATGGGGATGAATTGAGGGGGGGGGGGCGAGGAATATTACAATGTAATTTAGGATGTTTCATTTTCCAGCTCTGGGATTATCTTAATAAAAAAAATCATCTCATTCTTTGCATTTTGCTTTCTTGTACTTTGTTAATGCTGGAATACAAAAGAAAGGTAACGATAATAATTAACATTAAACTTGCCATCCTGAAAATGCCTCTTATTTGCTGTCAGTTCAAGGTATGGGAGACCCTCACAAAAAGCCAAAATGTTTGGGAACCATTTTTTTAGAGACATGGAAAGAAACAGTCATACAGATACTCAGTTTACAACCTCAATTGGGATTGGAACTTTTACCCTATAAATTACTCCAGGGGTTCCCAAACTTGGCAGCTTTAAGACTTGTGGACTTCGACTCCCAGAATTCTCCAGCCAGCTATGCTGGCTGGAGA
>WNWU01000035.1:3367504-3387909 GCA_012654045.1 Ptyas mucosa
CTTCTTTCTTTCTTTTTTCTTTCTTTCTCTTTCTTTCTTTTTTCTTTATTTCTTTCTTTTTTCTTTATTTCTCTTTCTTTCACTTTGCCTGTTTCTTTCTTTTTTCTTTCTTTTTTCTTTCTTTCTTCATTTTTTCCTTATTTTTCATGCCTTTCTTTCTTTCTTTCTCTCTGCCTCTTTCTTTTTTCTTTCTTTCTTTTTTCTTTCTTTCCCTTTATTTTTCACTGCCTTCCTTCTTTCCTTCCTTCCTTTTTTCTTTCTTTCTTTCCTTCCTTCTTTCTTTCTTTCTTTTCTCTTTATTTTTCCTTCCTTCTTTTTTTCTTCTTTTTTCTTTCTTTCTTTCTTTCTTTTTTTCCTTCCTTTCTTCCTTCCTTCCTTTTGAAAGGATACAAGAAGGACTGGTCGCAATGTAGACTCAGCAGTGAAATCAGAAGTGGCCAGAATGGACTGCTGTCAGCTGAACTAAAAGCTATTTGCCCTTGGGAAAAAAGCCAATGGAAGGCACAGTTCATACAGCCATGAAGGAATTTCAATGTTTCATCTCGTTAAAGATTTGCTAATTAACAAACGTTTCAATATTCTTGTTCCTTTTATGTATTCCGGACCTGACGGACAAAATGTTTTGTGTTCTGGATCAGTAAGTTCTCCACTTGCCCACTTGTTCCGAATGATGTCAGAGTGTGACTCATTCATTCTGAGTTTCTGTCAATGATTGACCTGAACTTTTTCCAGAGCAGGTGACCTAATTAAACTACAAGTGCCTTGCGATTTTTCTTTGAATTGGTTACACATTCCAAAACAGGAAAATGGGCTATAAAACTGATTGTTGAAATCAACAGAGGGAATGAAAAGAGAAATGTTACCATTTCAGAGAGGTGTCTGGCAAGGTTTAGGAAAACGTCGAAGGAAACAACAGAAAGAAAATTTACTGGCCCTAAATGCCACAAGAAAGGCTGAGCGCCAAAGAATTGAGGCCTTTGAACTCTGATGCCAGAGAAGACCCCGCGAGTCCCTTGGACTGCAAGGCAATCAAACCGGTCAGTTCTAGAGGAGATCAACCCTGACTGCTCTTTAGGAGGCCAGATCCTGAAGATGAAACTCAAAATACTTTGGCTACCTAATGAGAAGGAAGGACTCACTGGAGAAGAGCCTAATGCTGGGAAAGATTGAGGGCAAAAGAAGAACGGGATGACAGAGAATGAGGTGGCTGGATGGAGTCACTGAAGCAGTCGGCGTGAGATTCAATGGACTCCAGGGGATGGTAGAGGACAGGAAGGCCTGGAGGACCGTTGTCCATGGGGTCGCGATAGGTTGGACACGACTTCGCAACTAACAACAACAACAAAATACACTCAGGGCCAATTTAGTTTGCTATGAATATTTTATCACAAGAGCATTTTAAATAGACCATAGGCATTGGGGGAGTGGGGCAGCATGGTGGCTGAGCGGTTAAGATGCTGGGCTTCTCGGCTGGAAAGCTGGCAGCCCAGGCTAGAGACCCGAAGCGCTGCGTGATGGGGTGAGCTCCTGTTCCTTACTCCAATTCCTGCCCTCCTAGCAGTTCAAAAGCATGCAAATGCGAGTAGATAAATAGGTACCACTTTGGTGGGAAGGTAACAATGCTCCAGGATGTCATTCTGGCCACTTGACTGCAGAAATGTCTTCAGACAGTGCAGGCTCAATGGCCTTGAAACAGAGATGAGCACTGTCCTTTATAATTGGCAATGGCTAGTGAAGTAACATTCACAGAGATTACTTTACCTTTTTTGTGTAGGTATTGTTGGGGGCACTTTTAACCACCACATATCCCTCCATTTTCTCCCTTCCTTTCAGATGTGCAAAATGATGGACGGGTTCCAGATAGATAAACAACCACTAGGTATGATGGCTATTGTGACACCAGTATCTACATTAAATAAAGGAGTGTAAACAGTTTGTTATTCATACACATATGAGACACCTAAATAGATGGATTTTTAAAAATCATCAGCCATCAGTCCATCCATGACAACCCCTTTTCATCTTTTTAACTTCTTAAAGAAACAATGGCTTTTTTGTCTTAGAATAGAATAGAATAGACTAGATAGAGTAGGGTAGGGTAGGGTAGGGTAGGGTAGGGTAGGGTAGAATAGAATAGGATGGGATGGGATGGGATAGGATAGGATAGAATAGAATAGAATAGAATAGAATAGAATAGAATAGAATAGAATAGAATAGAATAGAATAGAATAGAATAGAATAGAATAGAATAGGGATGGGATGGGATGGGATGGGATGGGATGGGATGGGATGGGGTAGAATAGAATAGAATAGAATAGAATAGAACAGAATAGAATAGAATAGGAATGGGATAGGATAGGATAGGATAGGATAGGATAGGATAGGATAGGATAGGATAGGATAGGATAGGATAGGATAGAATAGAATTAGGAATGGAATGGGGAATGGGAATGGGAATGGGAATGGGAATGGGAACGGAATGGAATAGGAATGGAATGGAATGGAATGGAACGGAATGGAATAAGACAGAACAGAACAGAACAGAACAGAACAGAACAGAACAGAACAGAACAGAACAGAACAGAACAGAACAGAACAGAACAACAGAGTTGGGAGGGACCTTGGAGGTCATCTAGACCAACCCCCTGCTCGAGACCCTATACAAGTGGCTGTCCAGTCTCTTCTTGAAAGCTTCCAGTGATGGAGCACCCACAACATCTGAAGGCAAACTATTCCATTGGTTAACTGCTCTCACCTTTAGGAAATTTCTCTCCTTGGCTAGCAGTAGTTTCCATCCATTGCTTCTTGTCTTGCCTTCTTGTGCTTTGGAAATTAGCTTCCCCCTCCCCCCCCCCGCCTCCCATATCTTTGTGACAACCCACATGACATTCAGAGACCTATTTTCTCTTCCTAAATGATTTCTTGGTTATATTAAATATGGCTTTTCAAGGCATATTAACAGCTCTGGAAGAAAAGAAAAAAAGAACTGAAATGGTTTTGTAAAGGAACTCTGGCTTCATTGATTACAATAACCAGACTTTGATTCTGAATAAATTAATTTTTTTAGTTCTTTTTGCACAAAACAAAAACCAATTTAGCCGTCACTGAAGCCATTTAAAAGATCATGAGAAATACCACGATTTCTACATTTTTGATAATGGCGCTAAAATCTAATTACAAAAATGGCCATCACTGTATCATATCCAGGGCATTTAAATTGAATTTTCTGGTTCTCCTCCTTTCAATGCTAATATTATTATTATTATTATTATTATTATTATTATTATTATTTAAGAAATCCCTGCAATATGATATACAAGGTTTAGCTTAATGCCAGATGTGCTGCCTGATCTTTTACCACTGTAAAACAAGGAATAATTCCAGATTTTTTTCCCCCTTTCCAAAATGAAGAGACAGTAATAACATTAAGCGAATTAGGCTGTGACCAAACTAATCTTTTGACTCAGAAGAATCATTAAAGCATCATCTAAGCGCCTACCCATGGAGGAATATTAAATCCCAACGATCAACCTACCAAGATAGTGATAGGCTTCAGAGCAGTTTCATTTTAAATTGATTTAGTGAGCTACAAACATTTGAAGTATTGATGTTAGTCCTTTTAAATCAGATGTGGGTTATCTGCAGCTCCAGTTGGCATACGGTCCTTGATCTACATTTGGGGAAAGGGGTCGGGGGTTGAATCCATACAGCCTCCAGGGGTGGGCTGCTGGGAGTTTGCAGGGATTCGGGAGAACCTCTAGCTAAGGTTCTGTGAAGTTCAGAGAATCCCCAAATTCCACTCCTGGCTGGCCCTGCCCACCCCGCCCCGCCCCTCCCAAGAGTCCCCACACAGCCCTTTTGGATGCAGGTAAGTGCAGGGTGCACCTGGAGGCTCGGGGAGGTCAAAAAATGGGCCTACCGGAAGTTTGGGAAGGCTGGAAATAGTTTCCAGCCTCCAGAGGGCCTCTGGAGCCCGGGGAGGGCAAAAATGCCCCCCCCGGTGTGGTGCAGGAAGCCGACTAGGCCACACCCACCATGGCCACGCCCACCCAGCAACCAGGCAGATAACCCCTTGCTAAAATTTTTGAAACCCACCCCTGACAGTCTCCAAACGTATTTTCCGACACTGCCTCGTTTCTCACATTGGTACTTGAAAAATACATGAACACAGTAACACTCTCTCTCTCTCTCCCTCCCTCTCTCTCTCTCTCTCTCTCTATGTGTGTGTGTCTATGTGTCTTCTCAAGTTTTTGTATGTTTGTGTATGTAAAAAGTTAAAATCTCAGGTGTTTTCACGCGTCATTAAAAGTCTGTTAGTTAAAATGCTTAAAATCTTAAAATCCTGGCTAAGATCCCAGCTCAAAATCCTCTAAAATCCTAACAAAACACTTTTTAGGTCTTTTAAAACTTTGGCTAAAATCCTAACCAACACTTTAAAGGGTTTTTTGGCAATGTTTCGACAAGCTCTCTAGCTTGTCATCATCGGGCAATGAGAGCTTGTCGAAACGTTGCCAAAAAAAACCATTAAAGTGTTGGTTAGGATTTTAGCCAAAGTTTTAAAAGACCTAAAAAGTGTTTTGTTAGGATTTTAGAGGATTTTGAGCTGGGATTTTGAGCTGGGATTTTAGCCAGGATTTTAAGATTTTAAGCATTTTAACTAACAGACTTTTAATGATGCAGGAAAACACCCAAGATTTTAACTTTTTACATACACAAACACGCAAAAACTTGAGAGGACATATATAGATAGATAGATAGATAGATAGATAGATAGATAGATAGATAGATGCAATTTTTACTTGTTTATCAAAATATAAAATACAAAGATAAATTTTAAAAAGTAATAGAAAACGGGGGGAGGAGAAATAAAAGAGAAAATATTGTGTAAAGCAGCCTTTACAACCTTGTAACTTTATGACTTGTAGACTTCAACTCTCAGAATTCTGGGAGTTGAAGTCCACAAGTCGTAAAGTTGCCAAGGTTGGAGACCCCTGGTGTAAAGAGGGAAAAGGAAAGAAAAAAGCACCAACTTCCAACTCTCTTTATCACAGTAGAAGATACCATTACAACCTCAACGTTTTACTTTTACACAACAGTACACACTAGCCACTTCTATACTGATCACAGTAACTCTTAGTGTTAATACACAAAAAGACACCCACCCACATACCCTGCCAAATCTTTTCCTCACATACTTGACATCACCCTTGTCACTAGTCCTGACAGACCCCCACCCTTGTTAAAGTCAGCCCTAATTTGTCCAATTAACAGAATAACAGAATTGGAAGGGACCTTGGAGGTCTTCCAGTACAAGCCCCTGCTCAAGAAGGGACCGTATACCTGTGATGGCAAACCTATGGCATGCGTGCCACAGATGGCACACAGAGCCATATCAGTGGGCACGCGATCTCAGCTCTGGTGCACATGCGCACGCCAGTCAGCTGATTTTCGGGCCTTCTGGGCCCACTGGAAGTCGACAAACAGGCTGTTTCTGGCCTCCGGAGGACCTCTTGGGGGGAGGGGGAGGCAGTTTTCACCCTCCCCAGGCTCCTAGAAAGGCTCTGGAGCCTGGGGAGGGCGAAAAACAGGCCTACATGGCCTACCGTGCCATCACATGCCAAAAGCGGGGGAAGCATGGGTCGCACAAACATGTTGTGGGGTGGGCATGCAGGGTGTGGGCACATGTGCACCCAATACCTCCACCATTCCCCCCCACTTTTGGCATGCAATGGCAAAAAGGTTAACGATCACTGCCCTATACCATTTTGGACAAATAATTGTCCAGTTCCTTCTTAAAAAGATTATTGTTTGAATTTGATTAGGGGACTGGAGGCTAAAACATATGAAGAACGGTTACAGGAACCGGGTATGTCTAGTTTAATGAAGAGAAGGACTAGGGAAGACATGATAGCAGTGTTCCAATATTTCAGGGGCTGCCAGGAAGAAAAGGGGGTCAAGCTATTCTCCAAAGCATCTGAGGGCAGGACAAGAAGCAACGGGTGGAAACTAATCAAGGAGAAAAGCAACTTATAACTAAGGAAAAATTTCCTGATAGTTAGAACAATTAACCAGAACAATTAACCTGCCTCCAGAAGTTATGAATGCTCCAAGACTGAAAGTTTTTAAGAAGATGTTAGATAACCATTTGTCTGAAGTGGTGTAGGGCTTCCTGCCTAAGCAGGGGGTTGGACTTGAAGACCTCCAAGGTCCAACTCTGTTATTCTATTCTAAGTCGTTTTTGTCTGCTAATCAGCACATAGATTTGTTGTATATAGTATGGACATACTGTGTAGCCCAGCCTTATGTTCCTGATAGTTAAATACCATCAAACCTTTCTATTTTACAGTGGTACCTTCATACTCAGCTGCTTTAAAACTCATCAAATTTAGTACTCAATGCACATGGATGCTAACATTTTGCCCCAATACTCGTTTGTTTAGTACTCAACACACAAGCTAGAATTTCTCAGTGCCAGCAGCCTTGTGATTCACTACATTATTCCTTATGGGAAAAATTTGTTGGGTACTCAAAACACCGCCTGGAACCAATTCCCGATGTGTACTGAGATACCACTGTATCCTCCTTTATTGAAAGATATTTGTCCTCAGCCAAATGAGGACCAAAGAGAAAGGATGGATGCATATGTTTTATATTTTTCTTTCAACCTTTCATTTATTCAAGAAAAAAATGATTGGACTTATTTAATAACCATCAGCTCATATTCTACTCCAGAGTTTTATATAACACTCTGCATGAGGGACCCATGATTTGGTTACTGAATATGATATAGCAAGCAATAAATAGAGCAATAAACTATTCACATGAGTTTGATAGTACCACTGTATTTTATTGAGAGAGAGACAGAGACAGAAGAGACAGACAGACAGAGACAGATAGAGAAAGAGACAGAAGAAAAAAGAAAAGAGACAGAAAAAGAAAAAAGGGAGAGAGAGAGACATACAGACAGAGAGAAAGAGAGAGGGAGAGAGAGAATGAGAGAGAGAGAATTAGAGAGAGACAGACAGAGACAGAGAGAGAAAGGGAGAGGGACACGCAGAAAGAATGAGAGAGAGACAATGAGAGAGAGACAAAGAGACAGAAGGAAAAAGAAAAGAGACCAAAAGAGAAAAAGGAGAAAGAGAGAGACATACAGACAGAGAAAGAGAGAGGGAGAGAGAGAATTAGAGAGAGAGAGAGACAGACAGAGACAGAGAGAGAAAGGGAGAGAGACACAGAGAGAGAGAGAATGAGAGAGAGGGAGGGAGAGGGAGAGAGAGATGCACACACACACAGAGAGAGAATGAGGGAGAGAGGGAGAGACAAACGGACAGAGAGACAGAGAGAAAGAGTGAGTGAGAGAGAGAATGAGAGAGAGGGGAGGGAGGGGGAGACAGAGAGAGAGACAGAAGGAAAAAGAAGAGACAAAAAGAGAAAAAGGAGAAAGAGGAAGAGGAAGAGGGAGGGAAAGAGAGTGAGAGAGAAAGAGAGAATGAGAGAGAGAATAAGAGACAGACAGACAGAGGGAGAAAGGAAGGGAGAGAGAGAGAGAATGAGAGAGAGGGGGAGAGAGAGAGACAGAGACAGGCAGACAGAGAAAGAGACAGAAGAAAAAGGAGAAAGTGAGACAGAGAGAATGAGAGAGGGAGAGGGGGAGAGAGAGAATGAGAGAGAGAGAAACAGACAGAGAGAGACAGAGAATGAGAGAGGAGAGGGAGGGAGGGAGAGAGAGAGCGATAGAGAGAGAGAGAGAGAGAGAATGCAATCCTATGGTGTGGTAAGTTTGCATCATTAACATGGAGAGAATACTCTCCGCCCTAAAGGAAATCAGAGCTTGGGATTTAAAAGAGTTTAAACAACTGGACATCTGCCAACTTTTTGTTCCGGGACTTAGTGGCATTCTGGAAATGAATGGCTACACATTGTTCCTTGTGACCATTACGCACATTTAGATAAGCCCAGGAACCCTACTCAGAAGAGGAAGTTGATTCCTGTCATGCGTTCTTACGTCAGGTGGGAAAGGTAAGCTGTTTGCTTTGTGGTGTCACCTGATCACATCTGGTCTTCACACCACACCCCTTGGTCCCTAACCCACGTTTCTTAGCACTGAAAAATAGAACTGGCGTATTCTTCTTAACGGAAGCCTTTTAAATAAAGCCGACGTCCCCAAGTTCTCATTCTTCCTTCTCTTTGGACCCCAAAAAAGGCCTTTTTGAAACGTCTGTGGTTTCTAAACAGTTGGCCAGGACTATCACATCCAGATTGCAATAGTTCACGCCCAGTGGTGGGTTTCAAAAATTTTCGCTACTGGTTTGGTGGGTGTGGCTAGGTGGGGAGCCCCCTGTGACTGAGTTGGCATGGTCAACTTGACGTCACTCATGCCCACGCCCACTCAGTCGCAAGACACCCCCCCACCTAGCCACGCACACAGTAAAAGGTAGGAATAATTTTGGAATTTCCACCTATCTACCCCCAACCTCCCTTCGCCAGTCGCCCCCGTTTCCCCTCTTTTAGTGAATCTGGCCCTAGCTCTGCTTCTTCCCCCACCACTGCCTCTTTGTTTGGGCTGCTTATCTTCCACCGCAGCTCGTCCAGAGTCCAGAAGGCAAGCTGACCGGAGTTTTTGGCGGGCCCCCACTGGTGTAAAGCCAGCCGCCACTGGTGGAAAGTGGCTGGCAAAGAAGCCTTTGTGGCTGTGGAAGCTGGCCGCAGGTCGCTGAAAAATACCACCGGAAAAAGCTGCTGCAGTTGCCGCCATGTTCTTCGCGCATGCACATCCCATTGGACTTGCAAGGCAATGGGATGCGCGTGCGTGAAGAACATGGCGGCGATGAACATGACAGCCAGGATGAGTGAGCAGCAACTGGGGGACCGGTTCGGGGGCTTGGCCAGCCAGTCATTGCTACCGGTTTGGTGACCAACGACAAATTATCACTACCGGTTCTCCCGAACCGGTGCGAACCGGTAGCAACCCACCACTGTTCACACCACAGGTAGAGGCTGTCGGTCTCGCAAGTAGTCCCAATTAAAAGCACACCCAGAAATATTAGTTCTCTAACTTTGCCGTTAGAACTTTGGCTTCATTAAAAATCGCCATCAAACTCCAGACATTTGGCCCCTGGTTCGTATTTATGACGGTTGAAGTGTCCCCGGGGTCACGTGATTCACCTTTTGCAACCTTCTCACAAGCAAAGTCAATGGGGAAGCCGGATTCAGTTAACAACCGTGTTACTGAGTTTAGCCACTGTGGTGATTCACTTAACAACTTTGGCAAGAAAGGTTGTAAAATGGGGCCACATTCACTTTAACCAGTGTCTTGCTTAGCAACAGAAAGTTTGGACTCAATGAGGGCCACCTGTACATCTGAAAATACACCTCTCTCCCCTTCACCTTTACAGTACTTAAGAAACCAAGGAGAGTTCCTTCTGAGACGTTTGCCACACTTCCATTCCTACTGTGGGCTCAGCTGCCTCTTATCTGTCCATGGTCTAGGCCCGTGATGGCGAACCTATGGCACTCGTGCCAGAGGTGGCACACAGAGCCCTCTCTGTGGGCATGCGTGCCATTGCCAGCTGCTCTTCTGGTTTCCAGTCAGCCAGTTTTCGTGGGCGCCGGAAAACGGCCTGAAAACAGCTTGAAAAATGGCCAAAAAACAGGCTGTTTTTCAGGGCATTTTGAGGCTATTTTCAGGGCATTTTTGGGGTGTTTTTGGCCTGAAGAATGCCTGCAAAGCACTCTGAAAACAGTCCAAAAACGCCCTGAAAATGGCCCAAAAATGGTACAAAAATGGCCCCAATAACAGTCTGAAAACTGCCTGAAAAAAGCCAAAAATGGCCAAAAAACAGGCATGCGTATGCCGGCCAGCTGGTCTTCGGGTTTCTGGTGTTCCGGCGTGCACATGCACATTCCGGTTTGGGCACTCAGTGCTGAAAAGACTTGCCATCACTGGTTTAGTCCAGGGATCAGCAACCTGTGGCTCTGGAGCCGCATGTGGCTCTTTCACCCCTCTGCTGCGGCTCCCTGTCACTTAAAATATACATCACGACCTCCAATGTGTGATACCCTCCGGCACGCGATTTATTGAGCTTTTCAACCCCGGGAGACCAACCATGGATAAATTCAAGAAAAGAAAAGTTTCAGAAGAAAACAGAACATTTAATTCAACTACATAGGCTAGTTTCGTGGCCGCTCAAGAAATAGTCAGGCACGGGAAGAGTTTTGTGGCTCCCGGTGTTTTCTTTTCTGTGGGAAACGGGTCCAAATGGCTCTTTGAGTGTTTAAGGTTGCAGATCCCTGGTCTAGGCTGAAGCCCTTCTTCCTCTTTCCTAAGGTCACCTCCAAATGCCATTACGGACTCCTTCTTTAGTGCTACCCAGGGGCTAATCTGAATGGTTACAAGCTAATTATGGAACATTACTCAGAGCCGTGCCCCAGGGGCTAAAGCCTTCACATGCTAAAATTGCAAACTGTCAGCTGCTGGAAGTTATGGAGACACGATCTTCAATTTCTTCCCAATTAGTGACTCTGCATTAATCCTGAATTCACAGACTCACCGTTACCATCGGTCCATAATGTCCAGGAACAGTTGGAAAGAGGTTTCTCTATGGCCAATAACGATCTCCCAACTCCAGTGTGCCCTGGATTTTTGTGAATTCCTTGGATGAGGTTGGTTGGCCTGCCGTGTTGAGCTTTGATGACGATTTCTTGAACAAGCCATGGAGTGTGTGGGGGGGGGGGGGGGGTGTTCACATATAATGCTACATGGTAAACCGTTGTTCACAAAGCACAGGGGTTCCATGCACATTTCACCAGGGGTGGGCTTCAAAAATTTTAGCAAGGGGTTCTCTGCCCAGTTGCTGGGTGGGTGTGGCCATGGTGGGTGTGGCCTAGTTGGCCTCTTGCACCATGGTAGGGGAGGCATTTTTGCCCTCCCTGGGCTCCGGAGGCTTTTCTCGAGCCTCCGGGAGAGTGAAAATGGCCTCCCCAGGCTCTGGAGGTCCTCTGGAGGCCAGAAACAGGCCTTCTCAAACTTCCAGTAAGCCCGTTTTTCACCCTCCCCGAGCCTCCACACACACCCTGCATTTACATGCATCCAAAACAGGCCGCGTGGGGACTCCTGGGAGGGGAGGGGTGGGCAGAGCCAGCTAGGAGTTGGATTTGGGGGTTCTCTGAACTGCACAGAATCTTAGCTAGAGGTCTTCCTGAACCCCTTCGAACCCCCGGCAGCCCACCTCTGCATTTCAAAGTCAAAGCAAAACAAAGGTAGCACCACTCAGCCTTTCAAAAGCTCTTCCCTTTACACTTTATATTGTACCTTTCCCCTATTAGCGGAAAACAGTGTGGGATTTCCCCTCCATGTTATCCCCGAAGCAACCATCCTGGTTTGAAGATTGACTGGGCCAAAGTCACCCGACGTGTTTTTGTGGCTTACTTACAACCTTCCAGTCCTCATCTAGTACAGTAGTTCTCGACTCACAACAGTTCATTTAGTGACTGTTTGAAGTTACAACCGCACTGAAAAGAGTGACTTGTGACCATTTTTCACACTTAACGACTGTTGCAGTATCCCCACAGTTCTATGATCAAAAATTCAGACTCTTGGCAACTACTCGTATTTATGACGGTTGCAGTTTCCTGGGATCATGTGATCCCCTTTTGTGACCTTCTGACAAGCAAAAGTCGATGGGGAAGCAGATTCACTTAACAACTGCGTTACTAATTGCAAAGATTCACTTAGCAACCATGGCAAGAAAGGTTGTAAAATAGGGCAAAAAACCCCCACTTAACAACTGTCTCACCTAGCAACAGAAATGCTGTGGGCAATTGTGGTTGTAAATTGAGGGTCACTTGTATCTTAATCATTGTGCCACTTGGTTGCGTGAGGCCTACTTGATTGATTGATTGATTGATTGATTGATTCGATTTATATGCCGCCCTTCTCCGGAGACTCAGGGCAGCTTACAATGCGTTAAGCAATAGCCTTCATACTTTTGTATATACCTGCTTAGTAGGGCTTTCAGCCCCCCCTAAGCGGTGTTCTTTTTTATACAAAGTCAGCTTATTGCCCCCACAATCCGGGTCCTCATTTTACCTACCTCAGAAGGATGGAAGGCTGAGTCAACCTTGAGCCTGTTGAGATTCGAACTTGCAGTAATTGCAGGCAGCTGGTGCTACTTAACAGCACTTTAGTCTGCTGCACCACCAAGGCTCCTTATCAGTTGATTCAATCCATCAGAATAGAGCTGGAAGGAACCTTGGAGGTCTTCTAGTCTAACCCTCTGCTCAAGCAGGATACCGTATACCATTTCAGACAATTGACTGGCCAGTCTCTTCTTAAAACCCCCCAGTGATGAAGCACCCACAACTTCTGAAGGCATTTGAGAGAGGACAGGTTGCACAAATTTTAGGCGTGGGCAAAGAATAGAATTGGACAGGATAGGACAGGACAGAATAGATCTGGAAGGGACCTTGGAGGTCTTCTAGTCCAACCCCCTGCTCAAGCAGGAGAACCTATACCATTTCAAAGAATCTAATTTCTTCCTCCCAAAGGTTCTTAAGAGCTAACGACATGTTTTGGGTTTGGATTTCTGCTTTGTTTTGGGAGTTTTGTTTTAAAGCAAGCAAAGCCTATTCAGTTTGAAAAAACCTGATATATTCAGCCAAAGGAAACATCTTCCTGCATAATCAATCACATGGATTGCACACGCCAGTAGTTCTAAGGGTCAAGAACGGCTGTGGACAAGAGGAGTTCAGAGGGTCACCTTTGGAGTTGGCTTCCCCTGCTTCGAAACCTCTCCTTTGAGTTGCCGTTTCTTCCGCCTGTTCTCCGGAGATTCATTTTGGCAGCTCCTCTTCTACTGTTGGGCTTTTTGCCACCTACCCTTGGCATGGAATGTTGTCCAGCCGGTCGGAGTTGGCCATGTGATGCCGCGGTAAATGCTGGCTTAGAAGCGGATTGCCATGGTCAATATTTGCAATAGCTGGAGGGAGGGAAGAGCTCTTTTTGATTTTTTTTTGTTTGTTTGTTTCTTAACTTTCTTTTTCTGCCGGCTTCCCAGCCCCAGCGGCTCAGATTGACGCAAAACCTTTCTGGAGTTGCTTTCGAAAACTTTCTCAAAGCCGATGGGTGGATCTTGCTCACCTCCTTTTCTGCAAATGTTTCAGGCATCAAGGAGAGCCAAAGATGAAGGACAGGCTGGAGGAACTGAGGAGACGCATGTATGAGAATGGGGACTCCCTGGAGCTGGAAGAGGCCTTCTCCTTTGACAATCCTGTTTTCGAAGAAGACGAGAGCAGTTCCGTGAGTAAAGTTCTCCAAGAAATAAGCAGCCTGTCCTTGGCTCTGGATAAGTTGGAGCAATCCTCTGAGAACATCGCTAAGAAGCAGCAGCAGGTGCTTTGCTGCACCACCGAAGTGAGCATTGGCGAGGAGAAAAAAGAGCTGAGCACCATGAAGGACATTTTCACCAGGGAGGCTAAGGCTCTCCAGCCGAGGCTCAATGACATCCGGGAGACCCTGGCCAAGGACGGTGTTAAGAGTCTGGCCATCAGCCGCATTCGCTACAGCCAGTTCTCGGTTCTGGTCAACCGCTACTGTGAGATCATCACCCGCCATTATGCCAAGGAAACCCACTATGTGGAGAAGCTGAAGGAGCAGATCCAGAGACAGACGGAACTGGCAGGCTTGCATCTCCAAGAGGAGGACATCAAGCAACTGGTGGAGAGCCCTACGATGCCGCGCATTGTCGGCCAAGACTTGGAAGTGCTCAAAGCCAAGCAGCACCTCGCTATGGCCCAGGTTCGCCACCAGCAGCTGCTGGATTTGGAGGCCCAGATCGGCGAGCTCCATTCCCTCTTCTTGCACTTGGAGATCCTGGTTTTGGAACAACAGGAGATCCTCGACAGTATCGAGTACAACATCCTGCACACCACTGATTACATTTCCCAGTCCAACGAGGAGGTCAAGAAAGCCATCAAATATCAGCGCCATTCACGGTTGTCTGCCCTCTTGTCAGGGCTCCTAGGCCTTTGTGCCTGTTGTACATGCCTATCGTGCATGGCAACGCCAAGTGTGTTGCGCTGAACAAAACAAAAACAAAAACAAACCAAGACAGAGCTGTTTCTTTCAAGGAGAAAGAGAAACCCCATAATGACCAAGACCATCATGGAGCATTGGATGGACCTCTGAGAAGAAGTCAGTCTGGATAAAGGGGGCTGATGGGAGCTTCCAAAAAAGCAGTCTGGGCTTGAGTCGAGTGGAATATTTTGCTTTATTTTTTTGCAAAGCAGAAGAAGGGACTTATTGAAATAGGACATGGGTTTCTGCAGAGCTCAGCTCCATTTTTGTTGCTAGCAGCCCATGACTGCTTCTGGACTATTGGTATGCAAGCTCTCGTGGTTCCATGCTCTAGTTGTAGGTTTTAACTACTAGGATTCAGCTGCCTTCTACACCAGGAGATTCTGTTTTGCTCCACCAGGTGAACCGTAGCAAACGGATCGGTTCTTCTCGCCTTCTGTTTTGGCATTGAGGTTCAGCCCTAGGTCATTAGGGCAATGAAAAAGCTGTTGTCTCATCACCACCTGGACCGTTCCCTTGAGCCGCAAGCGAGAAGCCCGGATTTATGATGAAGGACTTTTGACATTCCTAGATAGGTGACAATCATCCCAACCATGACAGAAAAGTGCCTCTGCGCGAGCTCAGAGGCTATCTCTCTGATCTTTGATGTGTTTTTTGTGTGTTTTAAAAATAAGACCTTCTTTTTTCAAAAGAGGCTCAGGATTGAAGCAAGTTGCTTCAGGTGGCACAATTCAGGCAAAACGCAGGTCGTGGAGTCTACAGCAGTGGTGAAATCCACATTTTTTTACTACCGGTTCTGTGGCCGTGGCTTGGTGGGCATGGCAGGGGAAGGATACTGCAAAATCTCCATTCCCACCCCACTCCAGGGGAAGGATACTGCAAAATCCCCATTCCCTCCCCACTCCTGAGGCCAGCCAGAGATGGTATTTGCCGGTTCTCCGAACTACTCAAAATTTCCGCTACCGGTTCGCCAGAACCTGTCAGAACCTCCTGGATTTCACCCCTGATCTAAAGGCTTCAACACAATCTTACAAGTGCTGGTTTTAGCAGATGGCGAAGGACACCCAAGAAGTAAGAAAATATACTGAGCGGCAAAACAGGTTCTGTAGCAATAGCACTTATTTCTGACTTCCCTGAAACGCTGAAACTGAACACACGCGCATGTACTTGTAAAATATATTAAAGTCAAACAATATCTTTGCAATCTTGGATCCCCTTTCTCCCTGTTTTCCCTACCCTCCCCCCCCACCGTACTGCTTTTGCCTAAAAGATTTCCTAATATTCTTGCAATGCATCTCCTATTGACTTTAATCTATGCCCGTGCGAAGAAACGAGCGATCTTTTTTCCTCAGCTGGAAAATGAGATCACTGTGTCAGAGTGCATACAAATAATGAATGAGTTTGCTGCTTTCAGTTCCTGGATGTTGTAATGCAGGGTTTTAGGCCTTGGCTTGCCGTACATTTCACCCAAATAATTTACAATCGTGTTATGTCACACAGTTGGCATAACGTGGAAGGTGAATTCAGGGTGTCGAGGGGTTACAAGAAAGAAAGTGTGTGTTATCACAGATTCTTGGCTATCTTGCAGAAAGGAAATCAGTTTCCACAGTTCGCTTTCTCCTTTTTAAAAAAATAATGTGCTTCTTTGAAAAGCAGAGAGGGGAGATGGACTCTACTAAATCCCCCCTCCTATTTCCCACACATGAGAAGGTGGCAGCATGGAAGCTTCCAGCCTAATATGGCTTCCAAAGCTGACACTGTTGTGATTTAGAACTGAGGTTCCTAAGACAGGAATCCATTATGCATAAAGGGGGGGGGGGAATGTAACTGTTTGTTTGTCTAGAATTTAATTTGGGACTGATACAGCCAAGCTTGTGTAAGTCTGGATTTATTTTTTTATTTTTTTGAGATATTATTCAAGATTGGGAAAAGAATTCATTGGGTCAAATAGTTTAAAATCCACTGGCCTGAAGGCCAAACCCTGCGGGAACAATGCTAAATTATAGAATTTACACGCAGTTCTGTTTATGCCTAGTTTTTATTTGAAGTCTTCAGATATAGCTCAGGTGAGTATCACCAAATTCTCTCTAGTCCCTTGGCATTCAACTACCAATTGAAATATCCAGCAGTCCAGAATGTTGGGATCTCAACTTTCAAAGGTTCTGGAAGGAGAAGGAAACGGGTTATTCTTATGCTAGTTGATGAGGATACAATCCGGTGGTGGGCTGCCCCCGGTTTGGACAGAACCGGTAGTAAAACCGTCGGGAGGCTCCGCCCACTGACCCCGATGTCATCAAGAAGTTTCTGCGCATGTGCAGAAACGAGCACAGGCACGAAGTGAGCGCACGAGCGTGCGAGTGCGCGAGTACGGCCTCGTTGCAAACCAGTAGTAAAGATAAGTAGAACCCACCCCTGATACAATCCCGTTAAAATTGGTTTTCTACACCTTTCTCTAACTCTGCCTTGTAAAAAGCATTACTTGGGAGGACTTCCCACCTGCAGGTTCTTTTCAGGAATAGTGAAAATTCTGTTCAGATTTCCCCCTGATATTTTGCATCAACAAACTGCACGGCTAAACATTAGAGAATTTAGACTGATCGTTCAATTCCATGGCAGCCCCAAAGGGACTTGTGGAGTTTGGCACAAGTTTGCACTGAAAGAAAAACTAAGCCAGTTTCAGTGACGGAGCTGTTGCTGATCATCCCTGCCTTGCTGTGGGATTCAAATAATTTAACAACTGGTTCTCTGCCCTAATGACTGGCTGGGTGGGTGTGGCCATGGTGGGCGTGGCCAGGGGGTGTGACAGGCAGCACTCAGCCTCCTGCACCTCCCAGGAGCAAAAATAGGCAGTGGGGAGGGGGGGATGCGCCGTACCCCCTGTGTTCCGTTATGGGCCTAGGAGGCATCCCTGAAACCTCCTGGGAGAGAAAATGGGCCACGGGGGTTGTTTTGAGCCTAGTAGGCTTCCCTGCACTTATCTGGGAGCCAAAATGGGGCACGTGGGGACTCCTGGAAGGGGCGGGGCAGGAAGGAGTGGGGCCAGCCAGCAATTTAACTACCGGCCCAAACCGGCTGACTCTCACCACTGCTGCCTTGGAGAAAAACTTTAACCTTACTTGTATCTAACCTACTTCTACAAATATGTCCATTTCAGAACAAGGCAGGCAAAGTAGCAAGTCCTCTCTAAAAAAAAAACCCTGCAGCCTTTTTCATACAGTTTTTAATAAGATGCCCAAATATCCCAAAAGGATATCTGCCTTGCAATGACTTGTTTTCTTCCCTTTTTGTTTTTACCCCGTTCTCAGGAAGCTTTAAAATTCATGTTTATTTGTTTTGGTGCAGCCATGATGGCACAGTGGTTAGAAGGCAGTACTGCAGGCTATTTCTGCTGACTGCCAGCTGCCAGCAGTTTGGCAGTTCGATTCTCGCCGGCTCAAGGTTGACTCAGTCTTCCATCCTTCTGAGGTGGCTAAAATGAAGACACAGATTGTTGGGGGCAATATGCTGACTCTGTAAACCGCTTAGAGTGGGCTGTAAAGCACTAGAGACTGGTATATAAATCTAAGTGCTATTGTTATATAAGAGTTATAAAGGTGCAGTGCAGGGGTGCTATTCAGGTTCTGGAGAACCGGTAGCGGAAATTTTGAGTAGTTCAGAGAACCGGCAATACCACCTCTGGCTGGCCCCAGAATGAGGTGGGAATGAAGATTTTGCAGTATCCTTCCCCCGCCATGCCCACCAAACCACACCCACAGAACCGGTAGTAAAAAAAAATTGAATTCCGCCACTGGTGCAGTGGCTAGAAGGAAGTATTGCAGACTAATTCTACCGACTGCCAGGAGTTCGAGTCTCGCTGGCTCAAGGTTGACTCAGCCTTCCATCCTTCCAAGGTTGGTGAAATGAGGACCAAGATTGTTGGGGGCAAGATGCTGACTTTGTAAACTGCTTAGAGAGGGCTGTAAAGCACTGTGAAGCGGTATATAAGTGCTATTGCTTGTGACTTGGATTATTGGAAGCAGTTGAAGGTGTATTACTGCTGGGGCTGTTTTCAGTCACATCCCTTTCCATAGTTCAGCAGCTGTTCAGGGTCTCCCAAATAATTTCCAATTCCCACTCTGAAAAAACTCCAGTGGAGGAATTGTCTTGTAATTCTCATCCCTGGGAAATTGAATAAAAGCAAGGGGTTTATTTCTCCATTTGTATCCCATCTTTATGAATTTTTCACAACTCAAGGTGGCCAACTTATCCAACACACACCCAAAGGTGCTTTTCTAAAAGCATCATAGATTTAGCATTGCGAGCCTACATTGGCATCCTTGTAATTGCCACCAATTTCATTTTTTAAAAAAAAAAATAACTCTCAAAACCATTAGAAGAGAATATATAAAGCTCAGGGTTGAATCAGGAGGACAGGGATCAAGAGAACAGAACTCGTGCACAAGCCAAGCAGCCAGTCCTCAAGATCACAGCACAAGGTTTGGCCTCTGCTCAGCAGATGAAAAGATTGCTTTCATCATTGGGTAGGGTCTCCAGCTGGCAGAGTTTATAACCTAGATTCCAGTATCTAACCTGAACTGTCAGGATTATACCCAGGGGTGGGCTGCTGGGAGTTCGCAGGGGTTCAGGAGAACATCTAGCTAAGATTCTGTGCAGTTCAGAGAATCCCAAAATCCCACTCCTGGCTGGTCCCACCCACCCCCCTCCCCTCCCAGGAGTCTCCATGCAGCCTGTTTTGGATGAAGGTAAGTGCAAGTCGCATGTGGAGGCTCAGGGAGGGCGAAAAATAAGCCTACCGGAAGTTCGGGAAGGACAGAAATGGGCCCGTTTCTGACCTCCAGAGGGCCTCCGGAGCCTGGGGAGGCCGTTTTCACCCTCCCGGAGGCTCGAGAAAAGCCTCCAGAGCCTGGGGAGAGCCAACTAGGCCATGCCCACCATGGCCACGCCCACCCAGGAACCGGACAGAGAACCCCTTGCTAAAATTTTTGAAGCCCCACCCCTGATTATACCCACTCAGCTGAAGTTTCCTGCTTAACTGAATGATTCTTGAATACAGATCACAGAATCTGGTACTGCAGACCACAAGTGCCAGTTCTTGGCCGCTTGTCTGACTGAACTTGAATTTTTCCCCCTTTGGTTTTCCAGATTTCCTTCAGCTCCTCATTTTACCGAGAATAGCAGGGGCCACGTGATATCTTTTGTCCTTCAACAGAGTCACATTCATCATTTGCATTTCGTCCATTTTTTTTTTCTCCTAAGGATTGCAAAGAATGCGTTTTACCAGGAAGCTCAAACGTCCATTCAGGTTTTCTTTTTTTGTGGTGAAACAACGATGTCTTTCTTCCACTGGAGAATCTACAATGGCATTCACCTTTTTCTTTGGTTTTGTTTTTGGAGGGAGGGCAGTGGTGGGATTCAAGTAATTTAACAACCGGTTCTCTGCCCTAATAATTTCTTCCAACAACCAGTTCACCAAACTGCTCAGAAAGTTAACAACCGGTTCTCCCGAAGTGGTGCGAACCGGCTGAATCCCACCACTGAGGGAGGGGTAACATTCCTCTGCTAATTTCTAAATAAAAACTTCCTGTATTCCATGGAGGATCAGCCCAGAGTTTTCTGGCACTTCGAAATGCTGCCTTTTGACAAAGCGAGCTTCTTCAATTTCCATAACATAAAAGTTAATCAAGACTTTTCATTCATTCCTCAATGCCTCATTTCTTGGACAGCAATTGCCTTGTCCCTTCTCTTTTGTTTACAACGGTGGATACAATGGGATTTAAAATGTTCAATATGTTGGAAGTGTCGTTTCTTATGTCCTCATTTTTGTTCTCTTCTTATTTTTGTTATTTATATTCTGCTGCCTATGTTGAAGCAAGTGACTTGCAATAACATCATAAACAGCTCATTAAAACAGGCGTAAACAATGCCCTGTTATATTCTCATTAAAAGGAGAAGGGAATAAAAACCATGGATATTCAACACTCACACAGGGAAGGACTGAGTTAACAGATGGGGTTTCAGCAGGCATCCCACAGATATAGGCTAAGCACTTCCTGAATTTCTTATCTAAGAGACGGCAGCTGTATTTCTTCTCTTCTTCCCCTCTGAAGTGCCTTACTTGGGAGGTTTTCATGGAGAAAGCTCAGTTCTTACTTACTGAACTGTGAGCCATATCAAGGGGGAAGACCACAGAAAGAGCACCCCTAACTGATTTTGGTGCTCAGGTTAGAAGGCATGTCTGCCTGCCTGCCTGCCTGCCTGCCTGCCTGCCTGCCTATCTATCTATCTATCTATCTATCTATCTATCTATCTATCTATCTATCTATCTATCTAT
>WNWU01000035.1:3387919-3398281 GCA_012654045.1 Ptyas mucosa
AGTATCTATCTATCTATCATTATCTATCTATCATCTATCTATCTATCATTATCTATCTATCTATCTATCTATCTATCTATCTATCTATCTATCTATCTACAGTATCGATCTACAATATCTCTATCTCTCTATCTCTCTATCTCTCTACCTACCTACCTACCTACCTACCTACCTACCTACCTACAATATCTGTCTGTCTGTCTGTCTGTCTGTCTGTCTGTCTGTCTATCTATCTATCTATCTATCTATCTATCTATCTATCTATCTATCTATCTATCTATCTATCCGAGCCGTGGTGGCACAGTGGTTAGAATGCAGTACTGCAGGCTACTGTCATTTGGCAGTTTGAGTCTCACCGGCTCAAGTTTGACTCAGCTTTCCATCCTTCTGAGGTCGGTAAAATGAGGACCCAGATTGTTGGGGGCAAGATGTAGCTCTGTAAACCACTTAGAGAGGGCTATAAAGCACTGTGAAGCAGTATATAAGTGCTATTGCTATATCTAATTATCTATAATCTAGCTAGCTACCTATCATCTATTTCAGTAGTGGGATACACGCTACCGGTTCAGAACTGTGAGCGCGTGTGTGCGCTTTTGCACATGTGCAGAGCATCCATGATGACATCCGGGCGGATGGGCGGAGCCTCTCACCGTCAACACTACCAGTTCTCCCGAACCAGGGCGAATGGGTAGAAACCCACCACTGATCTATTTATCTATTTATCTGTCTCTCTTTCTCTTTCCCATCTATCAGTCATCTTTCTATCTATCTGAATTTCTAGGCTACAAGATTCCTAATACATTTTTCTCAAGTTCTCAAATTACATCCACAATTAGGACCAGAATTTTCATTGCTAAGCAAGGTGTTTGGTAAATGAGTCTTGCCTGATTTTACGCCCCCTTTTATTTATTTATTTTTGGCTACGCTTCTTATGTGAAGCACCGCAAGTGAATCACACGGTTGTCCAGAAAGTCCAGCTTCTCCCAATGACTTGGCTTGTCAGAAGCCACCTGGAAAGATGGCCAGTGGTGATCACGTGATCTCAGGATCATTGTAAAAATCACACCAGGGGCGTGACTGCAGGGATGCTGTGATGGTCATAAGTGCGAGGAGGACCTGTTGTAAGCAACTTTTTTTCAGTGCCAGTGAATCTTTGAACAGTCCCTTTGAATGATTGTAGGTTGAGAACTATCTATACCTACTTTTTATTTTGATACAGATTAACAGAGTTGGAAGGGACCTTGTAGGTCATCTAGTCCAACCCCCTGCCCAAGCAGGAGACCGTACACCATTTCTGACAGATGGCAGTCCAGTCTCTTCTTGAAAGCTTCCAGTGATAAAGCTCCCACAACATCCAAAGGCAACTTCTGTTCCATCAGTTGATTGCTCTCACTGTCAGAAAACTTCTCCTTATTTCCAGGTTGAATCTCTCCTTGTTCAGTTTCCATCCATGATTCCTTGTCTGGCCTTCAGGTGCCTTGGAAAACAGCTTGACCCCCCTCCTCTCTGTGGCAGCCCCTCAAATATTGGAAGACTGCTATCATGTCTCCCCAGGTCCTTCTCTTCACTAGACTAGCCATGCCCAGTTCCTGCAACCGTTCATCGTGTTTTTAGCCTCCAGTCCCCTAATCATCTTGGTTGCTCTTCTCTGCACTCTGTCAAGAGTATCAACATCGTTTTTATAGTGTGGTGACCAAAACTGGATGCAATATTCTAGGTGTGGTCTTACTAAGGTTTTATAGAGTGGTATTAGTACCTCCCTTGATCTTGATTGTATTCTTTTTTGAAAACCTTCATATATTTCAAGTCTCATTGAAATAACTCCACACTGAAGTTCATCAGAAGCAGTCTTCTCCCTCTTTCTCTCCCTCCCTTCCTCCTTCCATCTCTTTTTCTTTCTTTCTTTTGGCTTCCGAGGCATTGCTTAGCTGTCATTAGCTTTTGTTGTATTATCTCTCCTGTCCAGCCTGTCTGGCTGATTCATTCAACATGGACAAGCGGAACCTTTAATAATTCAGCTTATTGGGGTGGGGGACAATGGCCAATTGTCCTTTGGAAATGGCTTGAAGATTTTTAAAAGGTGTATGTTGGCAGGAGGGGAGGGGAAAATACATTCTAAAGAAACCATGTTTTCCCAGGAGAAACTATGATCTCCTCTGCCCATCATGAGTTACTCAGAGGACAGACTGCAGAGAACAATGGATTCATTCAGAATTTTAAAGGGATGAGAAACTTAGTGTATAAGCCTATGGAGGACAGTTAAAAATATGAGCGGAATTTAATCCGAAGGCTTCCTTCCTCCTCTTTTCCGCTCACTGGAGAGAACTGCAAAGTCAACACTGAGATTCTAAGAATAATTTAGAGCAGGGGTCTCCAAACTGGGCGACTTTAAGACTTGTGGACTTCAACTCTCAGAATTCCTCAGCCAGCTGGTTGAGGAATTCTGGGAGTTGAAGTCCGCAAGTCTTAAAGTCGCCCAGTTTGGAGGCCCCTGATTTAGAAAGAGATTGAGGTTCAATCCCAGGCTGAATTTGGGTAAACTCTAGAGTAAACTCTAGAGACAGGTGTTCAAGCATATCCAGTGAAAAGAAGTTCGAAAAAACTCGCATCCCAATGCTCCATCCATCTTCTTGAAGGTTTTGACACCCACCTAGGGGTGGGCTGCTGGGAGTTCACAGGGATTCGGGAGAACCCCTAGCTAAGATTCTGTGCAGTTCGGAGAACCCCCAAACCCCACTCCTGGCTGACCCCTCCCATCCCTCCCCGCCCCTCCCAGGAGTCCCCACGTGGCCTGTTTTGGATGCAGGTAAGTGTAAGGCATGTGCGGAGGCTCAGGGAGGGCGAAAAATGGGCCTACTGGAAGTTCGGGTCCGTTTCCAGCCTCTAGACTGCCTCCGGAGCCTGGGGAGGCTGTTTTCGCCCTTCCGGATGCTCGAATAAACCGTCTGGAGCCCAGGGAGGGCAAAAACATCCCCACCCCCCTGCCGTGGTGCAGGAGGAGGCCGACTAGGCCACGCCAGTGGTGGGTTCCTCCCGGTTCGGCCCGGTTCTCCCGAGCCGGTAGCGGTGACGATATGACGTCACTGAACCGGATCTGCCACACCCACAAAATAAGCCACGCCCACAGAACCAGTAGTAAAAAAGTTTAGAACCCACCCCTGGGCCACGCCCACCATGGTCATGACCACCTAGCAACTGGGCAGAGAACCCCTTGCTACAACTTTTGAAGCCCATCCCTGCACCCACCCCCATTAGATGGGGTTGTATGAATTCCAGCAACTTCCCATTTAGGACCAATTTTAGCCTTGTATGCACGAGGTTAGAGATACTTTTATTTTCTTTCTTAACCACGATTCCGTGAAGAGGAAGGTCTCTTCAGTGAAAACATAGCAGGTTGCAGGTGCCTTTCTTTTACGTCACAGTCTCCTTAAACTTCGATCACTCTGGAAACCAATGATTGCAAGCCTTCTTCTTAAATCCAAACTTTGCATAATCCCTCCATGACATATACGTGAAGTGGAATATGCACTGCTCAAAGCCTTAGATTAATTAATTTTAGAGAAGGACGGTGGGGGGGGGGGAGGGTTTCTACCGCTGAATAACAATACGGTGCGTTAAAAGAAAGTTAACTCAAAAGATATGAGTGCCAATGTGCTTTCAAGGCGATGTGGATAATCAGTTCCACCTGCTTGAGAAACTGTGTGATTGGATTAGAACTTCTTTGTATTCAGGATAAGATTGGGACGTCTGCCTCCTATTGCTCTTAAACAATGTCATCCATAGATATCCATAGATACTTCATATTCTGCTCTCAGGAGTAAAGTAGGCAGATGGAGAAAGCTAATATTCTCCAGGAATCATTCTAGAATAGAATAACAGAATTGGAAGGGACCTTGGAGGTCTTCTAGTCCAGCCCCCTTCTTAGGCAGGAAACCCTCCACCACTTCAGACAAATGGTTATCCAACATCTTCTTAAAAACTTCCAGTGTTGGAGCATTTACAACTTCTGGAGGCAAGTTCTTCCACTGATTAATTGTCATCATTGTAAGGAAATTTCTCCTTAGTTCTAGGTTGCTTTTCTCCTTGATTAGTTTCCACCCATTGCTTCTTGTCCTGCCCTCAGGTGCTTTGGAGAAGAGCTGGACTCCCTCTTCTTTGGGGCAGCCCCTTGAGATATCGGAAGACTGCTATCATGTCTCCCCTAGTCCTTCTTTTCATTAAAATAGACATACCCAGTTCCTGCAACCGTTCTTCATATGTTTTAGCCTCCAGTCCCCTAGTCATCTTGGTTGCTCTTCTCTGCACTCTTTCCAGAGTCTCCACATCTTTTTTACATCATGGCAACCAAAACTGGATGCAGTATTCCAAGTGTGGCCTTACCAAGGCATTGCAAAGTGGTATTAACACTTCATGTGATCTTGATTCTATCCCTCTGATTCTATCCCTCTGATATTACTCAGAGCAGGGTTGAGACCTACTGTACATAGTAGCTACAAGGGGCAGGTCCAGGATACAAAATGGTCAGGACTATTACCTACATGGGTAGAAGCAGAATTTGAGGGTTTCCTGCTTGTTTGTTTTTTTAATTGAGTGATTCAACGAACAACAACAACAACAAAAAAAGAAAGATATTAAGTCTATTTTGGAACTTTAATTATAGTTTGGTTGAATAGGTTGGCTATAGAAATTGAATAAATAAGTAAAATTTTATACCAATTAAGCAATAATGCAGGAAAGCAGAGAGAAACCCTTCTTACTACAGTTAGGAAAAAGTTTAATATATATTTATTTTCCAGGTCCTTGTAAACCCTCTTTTTAGTGTTCTGCTGTCCATCCATCCGTCCGTCCGTCCGTCCGTCCGTCATCTGTCATCCGTCATCCGTCATCCGTCATCCATCATCTATCTGTCTGTCTGTCTGTCCGTCTGTCTCTCTGTCTACCTTCCTACCTACCTACCTACCTATCTCTATCATCTATCTATCTTCGATTATCTAGTTATCTATGATCTATCTATGATCTATCTATCTCTATTAATTTTGTTTTATGGAGATTTTTATTGTATCTTTGTAAGTTCACCCAAAGTTCTGAAGTTGCAACCAGCAGCTGAATAGCTGAATAAACGAAATAAAGAAATAAATGAGATTTTAATGCACATTGAGAGAAGTCATTCATTGAAAATCTTAATTCGTTACAATGACGTCCTTCAGGAATGTTTATCAGATCTTCCTAATGATGCACAGCCTAGATAAAGCCATCTTTAAACCTTGACTGTGGAACACAGTGAGAGCCGAGCTACGTTCAGCAGAACAGGAATGCGTACACATTCTGAAGCAAAATCTTTCCCAATTGTCTTATTCAAATACATATCAAACCAGCTTCAGTCTCACCCTTCTGATGATAATCGGTGGATTCTGGAGGGAATGAGCTGTTTCACTAGTGTGAAATGTCATACAGTTGACTCAATTATAACGTTTGTGGCCTTTGGGGTCCGATTGAGCTACCACTGGCAGGAAAGTATTTGTAAGAAACACATTTTTATCCATCTTGTGGATTCTTCAAAATCAGACGAGGCAGGGAATTTAGCGAGCACCAGAGAAGATGTCTCACAGCTCATTAGTTCCCCCAAGGTTGTCCTTGAAAAAACTTTTCTGAATAACTATATGCTTCACTTTTAGGCATTCGATGCTTAACAATGCTGACACCATCCATATGAATCGGACTTTCTTCAAGAGGCAACTGGACTTTCTGGTTTTTTACTTTGAAGACATTTCGCTTCTCATCCAAGAAGCTTCTTCAGCTCTGACTGAATGTTGGGGAACGGAAGGATTGATACTCCTTGCAGACAGCTGGTCATTTGCATTCTTTTAATGGGTCGTTGAGGCCACCTGCAGGTTCATCTGTGTCCTCAGGGTCACCTGAGTGGTGCAAATGGGTGGGGAGCCTTCTTGGGGCTGCTGAAAGGACCGTGTTGTAGATTGGAGACAGAGGATGTCGTATCCTCTTTTGAGAGAGGGCTGTTCAAATTTGACATAGGTAAAGGTAAAGGTTCCCCTCACATATATGAGCTAGTCGTTCCCGACTCTAGGGGGCGGTGCTCATCTCCGTTTCAAAGCTGAAGAGCCAGCGCTGTCCGAAGACGTCTCCGTGGTCCTGTGGCCGGCATGACTCAACCCCAAAGGGAATACTGTTACCTTCTCACCAAAGGCGGTCCCTATTTTTCTACTTGCATTTTTTACGTGCTTTCGAACTGCTAGGTTGGCAGAAGCTGGGACAAGTAACGGGAGCTCACCCCGTTACGCGGCACTAGGGATTCAAACCGCTGAACTGCCAACCTTTTGCTTGACAAGCTCAGCGTCTTAGCCACTGAGCCACCGCGTCCCTTTTAATTTGGCATAGATGGCCCCTTTAACCCCTCTTTCAAAACAGCGACCCTCACTTCATGGCTCTTTTCCCCCATAGATCAGGGGGACCCCAACTCCTGGGCTGTGGACCAACACTGGTCTGCAGCCTGTTAGGAACTGGGCCATGCAAGCAAGCAAAGCTTCATCGGCACATGCACAGGATAAATCATGCCTCCTCCCCTCCCCTGGTCCATGAAAGAAAGAAAAAATCCAGTTCCTGGTGCTTGAAAAAGTTGGGGACCCCTACCTTACAAGGAAAAAATGGGGGAATGAATGGAGAATGCATAGCCACTCTGCTGCACCCAGCATGTCTGATTTCTGTCTTTCCTGAACTCTCCAAAGAGTTAAAATATAAAGAAAGGGGAGTTATTTCTGCATTAGCCACTCTCCTATGTTAAAAAAATAAAAAAAAAAGTTTTATGCAGCTGCCGGGGGTGAATGCGACATCACAATGCAAACCCTTTTGTGTCGTGTCTTTTCGAAACAGCTTTCTGGGCAACTGGATCTTCTCTCATTTATAACCATTGAAAGTTGACGTTCATGGCTTAGGGAAGCCTGATTCATTCTGACTCATTTCTCTGGGTTTGCATTGCCTTGTTTTGTTGTTTTTTAAATTTACACATGTGAAGAATGCTGCAGAGTCCACACTCTTGAGGAAAAGAGGCATGCATGTTCTTTGTGAACATTTGTGGAGTTACACGCTCTACCTTTTGAGCTCGAAGCTTAATGAAGAGTGCAGAAAGGATCATTAAGGGACTGGAGGCTAAAACATACAAAGAACAGTTGCAGGAAATGGGGATGTCTAGTTTAACGAGGGACGCGGTAGCTCATTGGCTAAGACGCTGAGCTTGTCAACCAGAAGGTTGGCAGTTCAGCGGATTGAATCCCTAGCACCGTGTAACAGAGTGAGCTTCCGTTACTTGCCCCAGCTTCTGCCAACCTAGTGGTTCGAAAGCACGTAAAAAATGCAAGGAGAATAATAGGGACCACTTTGGTGGGAAGGTAACAGAGCTCTGTGCACCTTTGGCATTTAATCAGGCCGACCACATGATCACGGAGATGTCTTCGGACAGCGCTGGCTCTTCGACTTTGAAACAGAGATGAACACCGCCCGCTAGAGTCGGGAATGACTAGCACGCATGTGCGGGGGAATCTTTACCTTTATCTAGTTTAATGAAAAGAAGGACTAGGGATGACATGATAGCAGTGTTCCAATATCTCAGGGGCTGCCACAAAGAAGAGAGGGTCAACCTGTTCTCCAAAGCACCAGAAGGCAAGACAAGAAACAATGGATGGAAACTAACCAAGGACAGAAGCAACCTAGAACTAATGAGAAATTTAGAACAATTAATCAGTGGAACAATTTGCCTCCAGAAGTTGTGGGTGCTCCAACAGAGCCTTGGTGGTGCTGCGGACTAAAGTGCTGTTAAAGTAGCACTTAGCTGCCAGCTGCCTGCAATTACTGCGACTTCAATTCTCACCAGGCTCAAGATTGACTCAGCCTTCCATCCTTCCGAGGTAGGTAAAATGAGGACCCGGATTGTGGGAGCAATAAGCTGACTTTGTATAAAATAGAACACCGCTTGGGGGGGGCCAAAAAGCCCTACTAAGCAGGTATATACAAAAGTATGAAGGCTATTGCTTAACGCATTATATGCCGCCCTGAGTCTCCGGAGAAGGGCGGCATATAAATCAAACTAATAAACAAACAAACAAACAAACAATGGAGCCTTTCAAGAAGAGATTGGACAAGCATTTGCCTGAAATGGCATAGGGTTTCCTGTTTGAGCAGTGGGTTGGACTAGAAGACCTCCAAGGTCCCTGCCAACTCTTATTCTGTTATTCTGAAGCCCATTTAACCTGTATTTTAAATGGAACTCATGAGAAGCATCGTTCTGAGTGAGTGTCTGCCTTCCTTCCCCGTTCACATTTGTATGAGATCCTTGTAGTTCCATGAGGATGAAGCTTTTTCTACTGGATTCCTTCATCTTCACAATTATCTTGCTTTGCATTGGTCAATTTTACTTGGACAGAATTGGCTGTTGTGCACACCAAGCCAATAGAAGCACGTGGTATTTTTGCTCCATTGGTTAATTATTACTAAAATCTGATAAAAACAATTTTAAAATTTGTACAGATAATCAATAAAATAAAATTTAAGATGGAGTTAAAATACATTTATAAAACAACCTAACTAACGTCTATAAGTGAGATCCAGGATACAGCCTATATTACATTATAATGTGATAATTATTGAATGTTTTAATTATTGAATGTTTAATTAATAATTATTTAATGTTAATTAATTTATATTAAATATGGGAAAGGAAAGGAGTCCCTTCAGACTTTACTCTGCTAATCAAGCCAACTGTAGGGAGCAGCGCTCATCTATGT
The DNA here is from genome assembly GCA_012654045.1 of Ptyas mucosa. Lineage (NCBI taxonomy): Eukaryota > Metazoa > Chordata > Lepidosauria > Squamata > Colubridae > Ptyas > Ptyas mucosa. The sequence goes on from WNWU01000035.1 coordinate 3,396,715, forward strand.
TTCGAGGCCGTAAGCCAGTGCTGTCCGAAGACATTTCCATGGTCATATGGCCAGCATGACATCACAGAGCACGGCTCCCTTCCCACTGAAGTGGTACCTATTTATCTACTTGCATTTGCATGCTTTCGAGCTGCTAGGTGCTAGGCGAAGATGGGTGCTCACCCTATCACGTGACGATTGCATCTTGAATGAAGGCTATGGATCTTCCAGCTGACAAGCCCAGTGTCTTAAGCAATGAGCCATCATGCCACTACTCATCCCTTCCCTTCCCTAATTTCCTTTCCTTCCCCTCTCTCTTCTCTTCTCTTCTCTTCTCTTCTCTTCTCTTCTCTTCTCTTCTCTTCTCTTCTCTTCTCTTCTCTTCTCTTCTCTTCTCCTCTTCTCTTCACTTCACTTCTCTTCTCTTCTCTTTCTCTCCTCTCCCCTCCTCTCCTCCCTTCCCTTCCCTAATTCCCTTCCCTTCCCCTCTCCTCTCCTCTCCTCTCCTCGCCTCGCCTCTCCTTTCCTCTCCCCTCCCCTTCCCTCTTATCCCACAGTAATTTCCTTTAATCCACCTGAAAGTACATTAGCAGAGTTTCTGCACTAACTGTCTGTTTGCTCTAAAACTCTCTACTGTCAGATGTCAAAGTTCATTGGTTAGAGAAAAGAGCTGTCCCTCAGTGTTCTCTCTCTCTCTCTCTCTCTCTCTCTCCTTTCCTTTTACTGTTTGCTTGAGAATGTTTTGTAATGTTCAGATTGAATTCATTTCAACTCCCACACAGAGCAGTATAGGATCAGTAAAACAACCGGTATACGTCAGAAGGAACAATTGAGAGCTTTTGCTGTGGAGATATATTGCAGTTTTCCGTACTGTTTGCCATCTGCTTGGCTGGTTCCTGCGTCACATGGAAAGATGATCTGGCTACTGAAGCAACTGGAATTTCTAGGGGAGAAAATTGTGAATCAAATCAAGCTAATGTTGTGCCATAATCTCCCTTGCCATTCCAAAATGGCCTTTCTGCTTTCTGTATTATTCCAGGGGGCTTAGAGTATTTGTTTTAAATTTCTTTTTCTTTCTTTCTTTTTTTATGTAAATGTTATCAGAGCAGATGGGGGATTCATGTCAGTTGAGAAGGACTTCTGCTTCACATTTTCCTGTCCATGGAATTAAGCTGCTCAGTTGAACCTCCTGATTCTTAAGCTAAAGAGAACTGTTTTATAAACAAAAAACAAAAGGCAGGTCTTTGCAGGTTTAAAATGGGCAGCCGATTTTCTATATGGTATCATACCCACAATCTCTTTATATGTAAAGCTTCCCGGTTCTTTGCAACAAACTCATTTCTGTAATCTTGGGTCCATTTAGGATTTTTTCTCTTCCACTCCCTCTCCCTCTCTCTGTCTAAGAGAGAGAGGGAGAGTGGGAAGGAGAGAGGAAGAAAGAGGGAGGGGGAGGGGAAGGGGGAGGAAGAAAGGGAGATAGGAAGGAAGGAGGGAAGGAAGAAGGGAAGGAAGATAAGAAGGAAGGAAGGAAGATAGAAAGGAAGATAGGAAGGAAGGGGGGAAGGAAGGAAGATAGGAAGGAAGGGAC
>WNWU01000035.1:3404702-3415440 GCA_012654045.1 Ptyas mucosa
CTGATCGGCAGAGGCTTTTTAAAAAAGCCTCTGCCGATCAGGGAACTCAGCTGGGATCGTCAGAGCCTTTTGAAAGCATTTTTTTTACAACCTCTTAGCCGAAGAGGTTGTAGAAAAAAATGGTTTTAAAAGTAAAATAATAATAATAATGGCCACGCCCTCCCAGTCACATTACCCCTCCCCCCACCAAGCCACTCTCACAGAACCGGTAGTAAGAAAGTTTAGATTTCACCCTTGCACTAACCCAATAAATCATATTAAGAAAACACCCAGTCCAGTGGTAGGCTGCCCCTGGTTCACACCGGTTCTATAGAACTGGCCCACCGACCCCAACGTCATCAAAATGCTTCTGTGCATGCGCAGAAGAGCGCACACAAGCGAAGCAAGTGAAGGCCCCACTGCGAACCGGTAGTAAAGGTAAGTAGAATCCACCCCTGACCCAGTCCTATTGCACCAGTGTGAACATGTTACACGTTGCTCCGGCCCTGCAAGTCCATCATACTACGTAGTTATGATGTTATTTCGCATCCTGACAGCCCACGGATAAAAACTGCAATGCAATTCTAGCAGCTCCACTCAACATAGATAATAGAGACAGATGTTCAGATGATGTTCAGTTGATAGAGACAGATGTTCAGATGTGCAACCTGTTGACTGGGGAATTCTGGGAGTTGAAGTCCATGTGTTGCCAAGTTTGAGAAACACTTCTTACTCTAGGGCAGCACATCTTCCCTTCCCCCTTACATTAATGGGTAAATCCATCATTCGACTATTGGAATGTCTGGTTCACACTTACGTTACTAAGTAGAAACTGTAAAAAGAGTTTGCCTCTTGTCTTTTATCGACGTTTCTTCTTTCTGTACTTTAAAAAAATGACATCTCTTTTTGTAAGCCTTTGACCGTTTTTATTTTCATGATTGATTTTAATGTGGTACCTTATTTTAGCAGCCCTGATTTTATTGTTGAAAGATATCTTGAGTGTTGGTATAAACAAAATGTAAAGTATAGATACAGAGAAAGGAAGAAAAAAAAAGAATGAAAACCAACCTCCTTCCTTCCTTCCTTCCTTCCTTCCTTCCTTCCTTCCTTCCCTCCCTCCCTCCCTCCCTCCCTCCATCTTTTAGGGCAAGGTTAATCCTACTTTACCTAATCAAGATTATATCTGCTAATTTTCCTTCAGCATTTCATTCCTTATCACCTTTGTCTTAAGCAGCGGTCTCCAAACTTGGCAACTTTAAGATTTGTGGACTTCAGCTTTGAGAATTCCTCAGCCAAGCATGGTCTTTAGCTTTGCTCTTCAGCATCAATAGGACAAAGTCCTGACCCTCCCAAAAGAGTTGACTTGACAGAGATAAAATCAGCTTGGAGAGCAACCTTAGTCTCCCATGGCTAGGACCTAGCACCATGGACAGCAACATCTCCACTGAAGCCATTGCAATTCAGCCCCTCTCTTAGTACAGTATCTACTCAATTTTAAATGGCCAATGCTTCCTAATGCCTCCATTGCTTCTTCCAGACATCTCATTTTAAAATCAGTTTTCAGGGATCAGAAGCATGAAGGCCTCACCTACCAAACACAAACAGGGCTGCCAGAACTGTCATCTCTAAGTGGCATGGTCATGTGATGTTTTGCTTAATGATTGTTTCATTTAGCAAGAGAAAACCCAATTGGGGTCATGACCAGTGTTGGGTTTCAAATTTTTTTACTACCAGTTCTGTGGGCGTGGCTTGGTGGGTGTGGCAGGGGAAGGTTACTGCAAAATCCCCATTTCCTCCTCATCAGCTGGGATTCAGGAGGCAGAGAATAGATGGGGGCGGGGCCAGTCAGAGGAGGTATTTACCGGTTCTCTGAACTACTCAAAATTTCCACTACAGGTTCTCCAGAACTGGTCAGAACCTGCTGAAACCCACCTCTAGTCATAACCCAAGGACTACCTCCACAGCATTCTATGGAATAGCTTCCCTTAAGGAAAAACCAAAGCAAAACTTCAGTGCTTATTTTATTTTCTTCTCGTCCAACTGCTACACTAGGAAGAATTCTTTGGGGGAAAATATCTGGCACTGGTTGAGAAGTATGATCAATTCACTTCATCTATTATTTATGCATGCAAAAATGCCCTCCAAACAAAATGATCTGCCATTTAATTTAGTTCTTCACATTCCCTTGATAAGTGTTATTACTCATAGTGATGTAACCTACTGATAATTCTTGCCTATTTGAAAAAAAAAACATGTCGTGTTTGTGCCTGCAAAATAACAGAATTATAGAGAATCAGAATGCAAAGATGCTTTTGGGAGAGAAAGAGAATGAAGGAGAGAGAGAGAGAGAGCAGAAGAAATAAGATTCCAGAAGAAGTTATTTCAAAGCTTATTTCAAGCAAATCTGGAAAAGTGACTATGGCAACTACCTTTGCCTCCAAGGCTCTTGAAATGAAGTCGGTGCTGAAACAGACACACAGTGAAAAGAGGGTACTGGGTTTCCTGTAACATATCGTAAAGAACAGCAGTTCCAGTGGATAGAACTGGACAGTTCTAGGTCCTGCAGGTTGTATTTTGACCAGATTGTGGAGGCTGTACAATCCCATTGAAAGAGTTTCTGAGTCCAGGATCTGCACCCTGAAAATCACTGCAGGAATCCACATGTAAGCATTCCCAATGCATGGCTGTTCTACCCATTCCTATTCTGCTTTGGGTTTTAAATATATACTCTAGGGGCCTGGTGGCTCAGCAGACTAAAAAGCATTGTGATTAACACCAGCTGTCTGCAATTACTGTAAATTCGAATCTCACTAGGCTCAAGGTTGACTCAGCCTTCCATCCTTTCTAAGGTAGGTTAAATGAGGACCCGGATGGTGGGGGCAATAAGCTGACTTTGTATAAATATACAAAAGTATGAAGGCTATTGCTTAACGCACTGTAAGCCGCCCTGAGTCTCCGGAGAAGGGCGGCATATAAATCAAAATTTTTTTAAAAAAAAACAAAAACAAAAAAACCCCTCACAAACGTGCAGTTGCCGTGGAAGTTAGCAGTTTGCTCAAGATTGAGAAGGTAACAACAGACAAGATACATAAACCAAAACAGAAGTTCTGAAAGTAGTTTGCCTGAATGTTTTTTGCTTTTGACAGCAGCATGCAGAATAGTCAAATTTCAATCCAAGATGCTGAGAGTCAGGTCAGGCTTGTCAGGCAGTCCAGTGGTAACAAGTACACTTGGTGGAATGCACACAAATTTCTCCAGGCAAGAGCAGGAGATCAGACAGTTGGTTCCAAAAGGGGATCATGGGTCAGGGCATTTGTTAAATTGTCAAAAACCTCTGACAGTTATGTATTCAACTAAAATCAACCTTAAGGGCATCATCCCATGTCTTGATCTCCAGGATGATAGAAAAAAGCTTATGGTTTTCTTTTATGCACCAACAGCCCAGTTAGTTGAATAATGGAAGCAGATCCCTTCTTTGTCTTCTATTTGTAAGAATAAATTTAAATAATTACTTCAATCTCTCTTTCCCCGGTTATACAAGATCCGTTTCACAAAACCATTTTTAAACTTGCTATTTAGAACCAGACACTGGATTTAACATGGAGAAAATGTCATTTGAATATTTTCCAAATGCAATGCCCATTTCAGGATCATTTTTAATCAATATGATTAAATGTAAGTCCCAGCATCATTGTTTGTTTCATACTTGAATTCCGTGCTGTTAGTGCAAGTACATTTAGACGTGTATCCTGCTTTGTAAAATAATTTATAGTATTATCAATATGCTGAGAAATATTTTTTTCCCTTTAAAAACACAGAGAAAGTAATCCTTTGTAAATTGGGGAGACGTGCAGTTTTGATGTTGCGGGAATCATGGCATTAAATACAAGCTTTGTTCAGATGTAATATGATTGGGGTTATATGAGGACAACCACATACACTCAGTGTGAGAGAAACTAATTTCTAAAGAGAGAGAGAAAAAAATAGGAGTTCTTCTGATGAGGAGAACCAGGAAAAGGATGAGTGAAATGTTCAGCTTTTTCTTGTCTGCAAGCTATTTATCCATGGTACAGAAAGCTAACAAGCCTGTCATCCATGCCGATAGAAAATTACACCCGGTCTTACAACAAACATAGCAAGTTATACATATATTTTAAAATTTGGCATTAGATAAACAGTTTTTTAAAAATAAAATATTTGATAAATATTACATAAAGCACTTAAAATCCCAGTTTATTGATGTGTTACTAAAGAGCTTGCTTTTTTATAGGCATAATTAAAAATCTGGCTGTTGCCTCTACAAATAAAATATTTCTTCCTGGCTTTTGTACTTTATTATATGCAGATGTTGCTGTTCTCCTTGCATGTACTAGACAGGGCTTGAAACGTCTTCTTGAGGCAGTAGATAAATATTCTAAGGAACCTAGGCTTCCTTAGAAACTATACAGCACAGTCCCGGAAAACCTCTTTTATTCATATGCTGTGAATTATTGTCATTCCCAGTCCAAAAGGCTTCACAAACAGTCTTTCAGGGGAATGTTTATAAACACCCACCTTATCTCCTTTGGAATGCTGCCAGACAACTAATTGCCAAATGCAGGGCAAGGCCAAACTTAGCACAAACAGAACTTTCCAAAGCTTGAACTGACCAGATGAACTAATTGCTTCCTGCAAAAGCTCACATCCCATTCGCTCCTCTTAGGGGCCAATCATCTCCAAGCCTTACTCCCAAGTCGACCCTGTTTTCTTAATTGTTCTTGTCTTCTGGCAGCTCTGCGCATGCTCACACTGGGAACAGGCTCCTGCTGTTCTTCTGCCTCGCTGATGTCAGAATCCAGAGGCTCGGAAGGCAGCAAAGAACTACCAGATGGCCTTGGCTCCCTCTCTGCCTTTGACTGAGAGCCCTCGTCCGAGCCTTCCCCAGACTCCAGGACTGGCCCACATTCCTCCTCAACCTCCTCACTGTCCGAATCTGCTACCAGCTCTGCTGGCCACTGGTGAGCCACAACAATTGCCAAGAAAATCAATTACAAATCAACTAACGATAAAAACTAAAATTTTGATTTTTGAAGAAAAAAAGTAGGACTACAGCTAGAAAATTCAAAATCATATAAGTAGAGATTTACATATTTGGGCATTTTATTTAATCATGCTCTATCTTGACAACATCTTTGAAGGTAACACTTCTGAAAGCAAAATTCCTATGATGGCTTGCCTCAACGTTTTTCATCAAAAGGAGGGAGCTGTGTTCCAGATGAATATTCGATTATAACAATAGAAGAATCTAAGTTGCTGATCTTCTAACATCAATGACAATTGCATAGAACTTGGATACCCAGTAAGATGCTTCACACCTAGCAAGAGAATCTGGCAAGTTTTTAATCTTCATTATGCCAGCCTTAACTGTTTTACAATAAAGGGATTATTAAAGCTGGACACTATTATACAGAAAGAACAACATAGTAAAACACGAGTGTCAACTTAGTAACCTGACAAGGCCATATCTCATCATGTGTTGGGATGTGATTATTATACTAGAACAGGGGTGTCAAACTCAAGGCCCGATGGCTGGATCTGGCCCATGGGGTGCTTAGATCTGGCCCGCGGGCAGGGGTGGGCTGCTGGGGGATTTGCAGGGGGTCGGGAGAACCTCTAGCTAAGATTTTGTGCAGTTCAGAGAACCCTAAAATCCCACTCCTGTCTGGCCCCTCCCACCTCACCCTGCCCCTCCTAGGAGTCCCCACGTAGCCTGTTTTGGATGCAGGTAAGTGCAGGGCATGCATGGAGGCTTGGGGAGGGCAAAAAATGGGCCTACCAGAAGTTCGAGAAGGCTGGTAATTGGTCCATTTCTGGCCTCCAGAGGGCCTCCAGAGCCTGGGGAGGCCGTTCTTGCCCTCCTGGAGGCTCGAGGAAAGCCTCTGGAGCCTGGGGAGGGCAAAAACACCCCCTCCCTGCCGTGGTGCAGGAGGCCGACTAGGCTACGTCCACCATGGCCCCGCCCACCCAGCAACCAGGCAGAGAACATCTTGCTAAAAATTTTGAAGCCCACCCCTGCCCGCAGGGCCTACCCGGAAACGACCTGAAGGACCAGCTGCGGTGTCTCTGCCAATGAAAAAGGAGCTCAGGAGGGCTGCGCACGGCCCTCTTGAGCTCCATTTTCGGCTGTGATGGCTTCCTGCAACCGTCTGATAGCAAAAATGAAGCTCAGGAGGATCAAGCATGGCCCTTCTGATCTCCGTTTTCACTGTCAGAGACCTCGGGCCACCACAGGTGCCCCCGACATGAGTGACGTCGAGATGGCCATCCCCACCCCACCCCGATGTCAAACACAATCCTGATGCAGCCCTCAATGAAATTGAGTTTGACACCCCTGTAGTAGAAGGTAAGGAATTAAATCTTGCTAAGCATAAGGCACTTTAGTATAACATTTTCAGGAAGATGTTCAGACAACTAGCTGAGATAAAGGGCTCCAAAGTGACCGGCATCTCCATAAAAGCAGGAGATGTTATTCCATTTCCAATAACCCCCGTGAAGGTCATTATCAAGGATGGCTATTTCAGTTCTGCATTTCCTCTCTTTTGGGCTTTAAAAGAGATTACAGAATGTGTTGAGAGGTCATCTTGCCTGAGGCCCAGGTTGATACCTCTTTCCCGACTGAGTCAAAATGATCTATGAGGGTCAAAGAACCTGAAGATCATTCTCAGAAAATCAATTTATTTTTGAAGTCGAGAAGATTCGGTCTGATATGAGCTCCTACAAATGGGAATCTCGATTCCCGTCACAATAAAGAATTGAGAACATTCCAAGGTCCTTAGGAAATAGGTGTTTAAAATGTTGATCGGATGGCTTCTAAAACTCTCAGGACAGCGTTCCAGAAAAACCCAACTCCAAATGAAAACTCCGAGAAAAGCCTTTTCTCAAAGTTCCATTTATTAGAATAGATACTGTATACTGGCACATCTGGGAAAACCTGAATCTGAGTGTTCCGGGTTTTCCCTCAGTAAATCAAAACCCCCAAATCCATCTCCTGCACCCATCAGTCCATCACATGGTCCAATCACCATCCCTCCCATCTCGAGACATCTCTCCAACCACTCCTTCTCCAGATGCAGGACTGTCCTGACATTGATCGAAAAGAAGAATCGGGGTGGGTTCTAAATTTTTTTTACTACCGGTTCTGTGGCTTATTTTGTGGGCGTGGCTTGATGGTCATGTGACAATTCTTTAGGATTTAGCAGAGGTATTGGTCTACCAGGCTTTTAACTGCTTGCAGAGCTGTACTGGTCTACTCATTTATTTTTGCAGGCACCGGTCTACCCATTTGTTTTTGGAGGCTCCAGTCTACTCATTCATTTTTGGAGGCACTGGTCTACCACCACACTGCCTTTTAACACTGATCAGCTGTAGGGCGGCCCTTTGAAGCCCCATGGCAAGAGTTTAAACAGTTTTTTTTCCTTCTAGCCGATCAGCTGGGACTCAGGAGGCAGCAATAGATTGGGGGTGGGGCCAAATAAAAGGTAATAATAATGCAGGGGGATGGGGGTGCGGGGGGCGTGGGGGGAGCGTGGGGCAGGAGGGCCAAGCTCCCGAACAAAGAGAACCAGTTCGGTGATGTCATATCGTCACCCCAATGGCTCGGCCGAACCGGGCCAAACCAGGAGAAATCCACCATTGAGAAGAATGCTATTTTGTCTAACTACATTCCCTCTACTAAATCCCCCCTTCTACTTTCCCATACACAAGAAGGTGGCAACATGGAAGCTTCCAGTGCTAATATGGCTTCCAAAGCTGACATCTCGGGTTTTTTACAGGAGCAAATCAGGAAGTCATGCCAGAAACACTAATCACCTAATCTCTAAAGATAGGAATGGCCCCCACAATCAAGAGCTTTCCCCTTCTACGCCTTGTAAAACCTATAATTGTTTTTTCCCCCCAGCCATATGTCTTTGGGTGATGACAATCTTCTATTGTTCCTTTCAAGGCAGTGAGGATTAAAAGGCGAATCCTAGATATATAAAAGCCTTGGGTTGTTCAGTAGCATTGAACCATTTATTTTTGTCTGATGGATTATAAATTATAAATCCAGCAGAGTTTACAGCCTGGTTAGCCTTTTAGTGCACTTTTCTCTTCTTTGATGTTTAACTTCATTGTATACTGTCCGTAATTATATTGGTTGAGGTCATGGATGGGTTCTACTTACCTTTACTACCAGTTTGTAACAGGGCCGCGCGCATACTCAGAAGCTTCCTCAGAAGATGATGTCAGGGTCGGTGGGCGGAGCTTCCCGCTGGTTTTACTACCGGTTCTTGCGGGACAACCCACCACTGGTTGAGGTACAGAATACAGAAAATAACACCTCAAACACTTGGCATCTTTGGCAACTTATATTTTTAGCTGACTCCCGTTATTAACAGAATAAGAACAATGGAAGAGACCTTGAAGGTCTTCTAGTCCATCCCCCTGCTTAAGCAGGAGACCTTGTACCATTCCGGACAAACGGCTTTCCAATCTCTTCTTAAAAACCTTCAGTGATGGAGCACCTACAATTTCTGGAGGCACGCAGCTCTGCTTATTAAGTGTTCTCACCGAGAGGAAATTTCTCTTTAAATCTAGGTTGGATCTCTCCTTGATAAGCTTCCATCCATTACTTTTTGTCCTGTCCTCAGGTGCTTTGGGAAATAGCTTGATTCCTCTTCTCTGTGACAGCACCTCAAATACTGCTATCAGGTCACCCCGGTCTTTCCCTTCGTTAGACCAGAGATACCCAGTTCCTGCAACCGTTCTTTGTATGTTTTAGCCTTCAGCCCCCTAATAATCTTTGTTGCTCTTCTCTCCCTCCTGGTAGAATCTCAGCATCTTTTCTGTATCAGAACTGAATGAAACATTCCAAGTGTGGTCTAAACCAAAGCAAGTATAAAGTGGTACGAACTCTTCACACGATCTTGATACTATCCCTCTATTGATGTAGCCTAAGATTGCATGGACTTATTTTGGCAGCTGTAGCACAGTGCTGGCTCATACTTAAGTGATTGTCCACTAGGACACCAAATTCCCTCTCACATATGCTGTATCAGTATTTGAAATCTATATAGGATTTCAAATACTATATAGGATATACTATATAGGATTTCAGGAGCCTGAGTGGTGTAGGAGGCTAATGCCTCTATTAAGGCAGCATTTAACATCCAGTTGCCTGCAATTACTGCGAGTTCAATTCTCACCAGGCTCAAGGTCGACTCAGCCTTCCATCCTTTCTAAGGTGGGTAAAATGAGGACCCGGTTTGTGGGGGCAATAAGCTGACTTTGTATAAAATATACAAAAGTATGAAGGCTATTGCTTAATGCATTGTAAGCTGCCCTGAGTCTCCGGAGAAGGGCGGAATGAATGAATGAATGAATGAATGAATAAACAAACAAACAAACAAACAAACAAACAAACAAACAAACAAACAAAAAAGCCAAATACCACTCACTCATCACGAAATCTCCAGAACGGTAAAGTCTACAAACTTGAAATTTGGCACGTATGTTCCTCTTGGCTTCTAGGTGCTTGCTAAGAAAGGATTTTTCAAAATGACCATCAGATCATTAGTATTTCATATACAGTATTGTATTCAGACGCTCTGATGCTAAGGAGTTAGATGTTCTACTCCCCCTCCCCACCTGAAAAGAACTCTGTTCCAACTGCCAGTTGCCTTATCATTATTTTCTCAGAATGGGGCACCAGAATCAGTTCTCAGATGGCACTAAGAACTACCACAATCAATAATTTAACATAGCCTAGTCTAGTCTAGGTTAGGTGAGGTTGGTTTCTGTTTTCTTCACTGCTGGAAGTTGCCTGCTCAACCTATGATCTTCCAGGAAATCAGCTGGACTCTTTGACTTCTCTTTCATCTATCTTTGTGTCGGAGCCTTTAAAGCTGTGTTCGTAGCTTGAAAGGCTGACTTTGTGCTTCAGTTATTGACAGTTGAATGTGTTTGCGTTGAGTTTTGTCAACAGGGACTTGTTCTTGGCCATGTTGGGGAGGAAAAAAAGAAAACAACTCTGTCTAAATGGCTTTTAAATGTCAAACAGGGATTATTTTTGTGAACACTGTTAAACAACTTGGTTGGTATATAAAGCCCCGAAGTTCAGCCTTTCAATTAAATTTTGCTTTAATGCAATCAGCTCCTGACAGAAAAAGTTGCATATACAGCAGAGAAAAAGAATCACCATGACTACAAACGTAACTTTTCAAACATAGGTCATGGCTTCGTTGGACATGGGTGAATTGTTCCAGGTGTCTGAATTATAATTGCTCATTCCTTTCCAAGAGGGAGACCCATCAGCCGAATGGAAGACCTGGGAACATTCATCAGTAATAGCAGTAACAAGAAGCAGCATTTAAATCTATTGGACATTTCAAAGGCCCATGGAAGCTCACAGCTGCGATCATGGGAGGCACCTTTGAATAAAATGGATGATGCCCATTGGTTGAAGAGCTGAACTTGAAATCATTTCAGGATTTCTTTTAAAAGGATGGCTTAAAGCAAACTGAAAATGAATAAATAGTATGATTATTACTATTATTTAAAGCTTGTCTTAGACTTAGAATAGCTTTATTGTCACTGAATGTACACTAATTGGCATACATTAAAATGAAATTTTGTTGAATACAGCTCTCAAAGGGTCTCCACCTCCAATATACACTGCATAAACATGACAAAATATTTTCCTTCCTTCCTTCCTTCCTTCCTTCCTTCCTTCCTTCCTTCCTTC
>WNWU01000035.1:3415450-3439765 GCA_012654045.1 Ptyas mucosa
TTCCTTCCTTCCTTCCTTCCTTCCTTCCTTCCTTCCTTCCTTCCTTCCTTCCTTCCTTCCTTCCTATTTAGTGTATGGCAAATACATGGACTTATAGTAGTTCAGATGTTAATGTCCAATCCACCCAGCTATTCAAGGGCAGGGTGGTCAGACACTGGGCCTGTGTAAGCTCTTGATGGACATTTGGACACAATGTGTTGGATATTTTGTCAAGGAGCACCACAGTCACACTGAGGGCTGTGATGCTAGTTTGCCTCCTCGTGGTGCATCCTGGATAGCACGGTAGTGTGAACCAAACAATTAGCAACAACTGGCAGCCAGACTACATTGAAGAATTGGCAGTTAATGACAGTTGGCAGCCAGACATCTTTGTAGAACACCTGGCTCTCTAAATACATGGGAACGAATAAATAAATTAATAAAAGATAGATAGATAGATAGATAGATAGATAGATAGATAGATAGATAGATTATTTATTATTATTATTTATTATATTATATTTATATACCGCTCTACTCCCGGGGGACTCAGGGCGGTGTACAGACAAATGATAAAATACATATAATACAAATATTTTAAAGAATTGATTAAAATACAATTAAATAATTTGGTCTTAAACCTAAAATTAAAACTCTAAATTTATGAGATTAAGATTTAAAAATATAAGAGCAATTTTAGAAGAGGTTAGTCCAGGCCAGCCTGCTGGAATAGAAACGTCTTGAGGGCACGGTGGAAAGCGCGGAGATCTGGGATTGTCCGTATCTCCGGGGGGAGCTTGTTCCACATGGTGGGTGCCCCCACAGAGAAGGCTCTCCCCCTGGGGGCCGTCAGTCGACACTGTTTGACCGACGGCACCCTGAGAAGCCCCTCTCTATGGGAGCGTACTGGTCGGTGAGAGGGTACTGGTGGCAGAAGGCGGTCTCGAAGATAGCCCGGTCCTAAGCCATGGAGCGTTCTAAAGGTGGTAACCAAAAGCTTGAAGTGCACCCGGAAGAACACAGGAAGCCAGTGCAGCTCGCGCAGGAGGGGTGTCACATGGGAGCGCCACATCGCTCCCATAACTACCCGCGCGGCTGCATTCTGGACCAACTGGAGCCTCCGGGTGCTCTTCAAGGGGAGCCCCATGTAGAGAGCATTGCAGTAGTCCAGGCGGGAAGTGACGAGGGCATGAGTGACCGTGTTTAATGAGTCCCGATTTAAAAAGGGGCGCAACTGGCGTATCAGGCGAACCTGATAAAAAGCCCTTCTGGCCACAGCCGTCAGGTGTTCTTCTAAAGATAGCTGTGAGTCCAGAAGGACGCCTAAGTTTCGAGCCCTCTCCGTGGGGGCTAACGACTCGCCCCCAATAGTCAGCGTTGGCACCAACTGACTATATCGGGATGTCGGAAACCACAGCCACTCGGTCTTGGATGGGTTGAGCCTGAGTCTGTTCCTCCCCATCCAGATCCGTACAGCCTCCAGGCACCGGGACAGATAGATAGATAGATAGATAGATAGATACCCACATATATTATATGACACAGAGAAACAAGACAGTCTTGTTCGGATGTATATATGTACATGGTGAGAGAAACGAATCTTGTGAGTTTACCAGATGGATGGCATAGGGACCAAAACTGTTAGAGAATCTGGTAGTCCTGCTAGAAATACTTTGAAACCTCCACCCAGAGGGGAGCAACAGAAACACACCATAAAATGGGTGAGTGGGGTCTTTAACAATGCTTTGAGCTCTAAGCACATAGCATTACAAGCAGCATCCTGAATAACGGGAAGCAAGCTTCCTATAATCTTCTCCACTGTCCTTACCACTCTCTGTATGGACTTTCTATCTGAGGCACTGCTGCCACTAAACCAAACAGGGATGCAGTTTGTTAAAATGTTCTCAATCGTGCCTCTGTAAAAAGTGGCCAGGACAGAAGGAGAAAGATGTGCTCTACCATTTTATGCAAACTTGGATACAGTACACCTTTTAATATATTTGAGAATATTTCTTTAACAAAACTAAACAATGAAGAACCGTTGGTATATACTAGTGGTGAAATCCAAATTTTTTTACTACCAGTTCTGTGGGCATGGCTTGGTGGGCGTGGTATGACTTGGTGGGCATGGCTTGGTGGGCACGGCAGAGGAAGGATACTGCAAAATCTCCATTCCCACCCCACTCCAGGGGAAGGATATTGCAAAATCCCCATTCCCTCTCCACTCCTGGAGGAAGGATTTTGCAAAATCTCCATTCCCACTCCACTCTGGGGCCAGCCAGAGGTGGTATTTGCCGGTTCTCTGAACTACTCGAAATTTCCGCAACTGGTTCTCCGAACTGCTCAAAATTTCTGCTACCGGTTCTCCAGAACCTGTCAGAACCTGCTGGATATATACCCTGGTATATATACATTAACTTTTTAAAATTACATTATTATCTACATATGTTTTTAATTTTTTTGTATCCCCCCCTCCTTCTGCTGATCTTTGACCATAATTAATCATAATCATAATCTTAAGTTTATTTGTCAAGCGTATTATATAAGATAACAGGTAAAAGTATAAACATAATTTGAATACATGAAAAGTGTAAGTAAAAAGGAATATTAGGACAGGGACCGTAGGCACCCTAGTGCACTTATGCACGCCCCTTACAGACCTCTTAGGAATGGGATGAGGTCAACAGTAGACAGTTTAAGGTTAAAGTTTTGGGGGTTTGGGGAAGAAACTACAGAGTTTCTTTTTAAGAAATTCAGATTGATTGATATACCTATATAAAATTTACTCTGTATATCAGTGGCCATGAGATGCCATATGTAGGTGGGAAGACATAACTGAAAAGATCCATTGTGTGGTTGATGCAAAATCAATACCTACAGAATTTCTTTCACTGAGAATCTCCTAAGAGAGAAGACATTTTCTCAAGTATCTAGTCTAATGTTTGCAATCTTCAGGAAGAGGTCCTTAATAAGGAGCTAAATTACATCAAAAGTACATGATATCATAAAGGGCACAAGCAAACCATACACTCAATTGCTTTCTTCTCTTGTTGAACATAGAGTAACATGATGAGGAGTCATGAGTTGGCATCATCTCCTTGACCTGGTTGCTTAAGTAACCACCAACACATCTCATTAATGACATGATAGCAGTGTTCCAATAGCTCAGGGATTGCCACAAAGAAAAGGGAGTCAAGCTATTCTCCAAAGCACCTGAGGGTAGGACAAGAAGCAACAGGTGGAAATTTAACTAAGGAGAGAAGCAACTTAGAAATAAGGAGAAATTTCCTGACAGTTAGAACAATTGATCAGTGGAACAACTTGCCTCCAGAAGTTGTGAATGCTCCAACGCTGGAAGTTTTTAAGAAGTTGTTGGATAACCATTTGTCTGTGAAGTGGTGTAGGGTTTCTTGCCTAAGCAGGGGGTTGGACTAGAAGACCTCCAAGATCCCTTTCAACTCTGTTATTCTATTCTATTCCATTGTTTCAATTGTTTCAAGTGAAAAGAGTTGCTTTCGTTTGTCTCTTGCATTTGTTCCTCATCCTTGAAATATTTCAGGAGAACGTAGGAAGAATTCTACAGGACTTGGTCAAAGACCTTTCTACTTTAACATTTGGTTCTAGTAACCAAGCAGAACCTCGGGAGAAGTTCAAACAGGTCATACTACTTTTTTCATTTGTATTTTTGTGCTTCTATTTATCTTCCAGAACGTATGTTTTCTCTGGGTCCTCTTTTCTTTTATAAGATTATTGGTGTAACTTCTTGATCACTTTGGCTGCCCTTTCACCATTTCTACACTTTCCTTTTTGAATGTTTAATTTAAAAAAAAAATCAGAATTTGGTTGTTGGAGAAGAAGTCAATTAATTATAGCAATGCTATATAAAAACAGTGGAAGAGCTGCATCAAGGAGATATTCACTTTACTTTCTCTCATTAATGAGCTGTGCAGTTGTAATGGGGACCTCTGAACCATGCTGTGGATCTCTTTCCTAGCCATCTTTTCTAGGGAAAACTCATGGGAACAAAAGGTTACAGAAACAGAGGCACAAATGTCATGATTTGGGGATGATTAGCTTCTTTTATCTGATAGGCTCAGCAGGTCACCAGTTCAAGGTGGTGCCCTGATGACAAGTAGAGCGTCTAATCATTGAAGCAATTAGACCAAAGAACTCACTTAAAAGGAGAGATCAAAAACAAAGTTCAAATTCATAGCATTTCCCACCTAAGGAACTGCAGTGTAAAACTGACCCCATCTAAATGAAAAATGTACGTGTGATAAGAACACTGATAGTGGTTGATTATGGGCACTGAATCCATGTGTTCTGGTGTTCAGTCCTTCAGAACAGAACAGAACGGAACAGAACAGAACAGAACAATATTTTGGAGGTCTTCTAGTCCAACCCTCTGCACAAGCAGGAGACCCCATACCATTCCAGATAATTGACTGACCAGTCTCTTCTTAAAAGCCTCCAGTGATGGAGCACCCACAAGTTCTGGAGGCAAGCTGTTCCACTGGTTAATTGTTCTCACTGTTAGGAAATTGCTCCTTTGTTCTAGGTTGCTTCTCTCCTTGATTGGTTTCCATCCATTGTTACTTGTCTTGCTTTCTTGTGCTTTGGAAAATAGGTTGCCCCCACTTCTTTGTGGCAGCCCCTCAAATATTGGAACCCTGCTATCATGTCATCCCTAGTCCTTCTTTCTACTAGTCTAGACAAAACCCAATTCCTGCAAACATTCTTCATGAGTTTTAGCCTCCAGCCCCCTAATCATCTTTGTTGCTCTTCACATCTCCGATGTCTTTAAAAAAAGGATTAAATCCTTATGATATATTGACAGCACCTTGTGTAGCACAATGAAGTATCTGGAATGCAAAACTCTGGACAGCTGTAATGTGGCAGCCCAGATGCCAATTCAGAGATATTTCATTTATTTTTTTCCCCAAAGCTTTTATGTAGCTGCCCATCTTACACTAAACCACAGTTGTGTGCAAATGTCTGTTGACTTCCTCTATTGAGATATCAACAAGGGGAAGATATTGCCCAGTATAGACGTTTGTGTTATGGAAACTTAGACTCATTGGATTATTTAGCATCCAGACCTTCTTAAAATCAAGAGATAGTCCTCCCCATTTTGATTCCATTGCTCAAAAGCAAATAGGAGATCCAAAGGCATTCTGTCCGATTAGCTGCTCAGCCCTGCAGCACTGACTTATGGCATTCCAAATAATTTTTGGACTGAAATCCAATTTGGATAAAGATCACTGCTGCTCAGGAAAGCCTGAAGGTAAAATCAATTTTCAGTTTGATTAGCCTGAGATGGATAAACATTCAAGAGTGGGTGATGTATTGCCATGTTTCAAAGGTGCCAGAGTCCATGAATCATGCATGGGCAACCATTGGGAAAATATATATCTATAGACAGAGAGAAGAATATATCCATGATTTGCTTTTGGGCAGGGTTTGTGAACAGCTAGAAGATCAATATTAGCGCCTGAAATAAGAATCTGGAACAAAATGGTACTATTCTTGAGAGGATAGGCTAGGGATGAGTCTCCCTTGATGCTTTGATCATGCATAAATACCTCATTATACATCTGTGAGCTAGTAATTGCAATAATTGTCCATGTGTCAAAATGGATAAACCGGAGGTGCAAATAATTTGAAGAGCTGTTTTAAAAACGTTATTGGCTTAGTAATGTGCTTTTCCTTCTTCTCTTGATTCATTGTCAAATTCACAACCAAATTAAGCAAGCTCCCAGGTTCCTCGTCAGATTTTGTTCATTCCAGCTTATAGAAAGTAACAATTTGCTTTCCTCAACATATTCTAAACACAATTCTAAGATGCATGTGGGAATAAGGCTGTATGTATGTATGCATGTTCCGGCATAAGTCTGGAACGCCTCGAGTAATTTCAACCAAACTTGGTACACACATGACTTACTCTCTGGAAACAAATACTGTGGGGGTAAGACACCCCTAATACCCCTCGGAGTGTGTGTTCTGTTAAGATACAGCCTGTTGCGCCTTAAAATGGCTTCTACTGTACAGCACAGTGGAGTTGCCATGGTAATGGTTTCACAGTATTCCACAAGAGGGCTCCCTCTGGTAAGGGGGAAAATCCAACATTAGAAATTACATTTGGTTCAGACATTTTCAACAGGTTTTGATAATTCTTGAGGGCAAATGTATGGCCATGATCAATAAAACATTACTGCAATTCAGCCTGCCTGCACCACTGCAAGACCGACATGATTACATACGAGAAAAGAACTACCAGGTTGAACAGCTTGGTGCATATATCATGGACAAGAAGCCACTTCTAAATCAAGATCAGAAAAAAGCATACCAAACGATCATGGATCAGCTAGCAAAACAACAAGGTGGTATCAATTTACTTGACGCTTCTGGGGGCACAAGGAAAACATTTTTAACTAATTTAATTCTTGCTGAAATCAGGGCTCTGGGTGAAGTTGCTCTTCATGTGTAATACAGGATTGGGATAAATAAATACTCGGGCAACACCAGATTATCAGCTATTGTATATAAATAACTCGTGTTGGAGAAGACTCTTGAGAGTCTCTTGGACTGCAAGGAGTCCCGAGTTCCTAGCAATGAACCCAATTGAATCATGACTCAGAAGGCTTGAAAGATCTTTTATTGAGTACATCGTATCAGCACTTAGAAAGGTGAAGCTAGCTCTGAGTCAGCCCTGGAGGCCATCTTCTTCTTTGGACCTTCAGCGCTGCCACATTTAGTGCTGTGGGAACCTGGCAGGGGGGATTTCATGGAGTGGTGGAAATATCTAGCCATAATAACATTCCTTTCTTTGAGAGTCAAGGACTTTTGGGCCTGAACCTGGAGCGGTGTGACTGGGAGGCATCTCCAGTTGGGACGGTGCATTGATTGGACCATGTGATGGACATGTGGGTGCAAGGGGAAGGGACTTGGACTTTCTTTTGGGTGGGGAAAACCTGGAAGCTTTCAGATTCGGGTTTCCCCAGATGTGCCAATATGACATCTTTAATAAAGTAGAACTTTGAGGAACTTCTAGCCTTGGAGTTTGCTTTCGTTGGGGGTGTTACTTGGAATGCTGACACTCTGGGTAATTCCCATGCTTCAGAGTAATAAAAAAAATAGAAACTTCCCAAACCCCCTCAGGTGTCTTGGGTCACGTTAACCAACCAGCCCAGTGGTGGTTCCCATCGGTCTCAGCAGATGTTTGTTGCCATGATCTTGGTTCACATGCATCATCTGGTTGACGTTTGCCTAGTGGACTCAGGCACCACATTCCAGTCCTTTCTAGGCCCTCCGCTCACCTCAAGAGTGGCAACTAAGAAACAAAGTGAAAGTATAAATGGCTTCAGCTGAAGTAGTTTCGAAGTTGATAAAATCAATCCTCAAGGAAATCGACCCTGAGTGTTCTTTTGGAAGGACAGATCCTGAAGCTCAAACACTTTGGCTACCTAATGGGAAGGAAAGACTCCTTGGAAAAGACCCTGATCTTGAGAAAGAGGGAAGGCAAAAGAAGAAGGGGATGGCAGAGGATGAGATGATTAGATCGTGTCATTGATGCAGTGAATATAAGTTTGGGCAATCTCAGTGGAGAGTAGAGGACAGGGGACCTGGCCTGCTATGGTCCATAGGGTCACAAAGAGACGTGATTTAGTAACCAAACAAGAATAACAATATAAATAATTCAACCATCAGCTCTATGGTCTTCCTTAGCATACATATGGATTGTTTGATGGCTTAGTCCAGAGGTCAGCAACCCATGGCTCTGGAGCTGCATGTGGCTCTTTCATCCCTCTGCTGTGGCTCCCTGTTGCCAGTTGGCTCCACAATTGATAGGGCTTTCAGTTAGGACAGGTAGAGGAAAAAGGACGCTGTGCTAGGAGGAGACTCTATGGTGGGGGGAAGCAGACGTCCGGTCGGCAGAGGAAAAAGGACACTGTGCTAGGAGGAGACTTTATGGTGGGGGAACCAGATGTCCGGTCAGCAGAGGAAAAAGGACACTGTGCTAGGAGAAGACTCTATGGTGGGAGGAACCAGACGTCCGGTTAGCAGAGGAAAAAGGACACTGTGCTAGGAGGAGACTCTATGGTGGGGGAACTGGACTCCCGGTCAGCTCTACAATTGAACGGGAGGCTTCTGGTTAGGACCTTTGTGGCTCTTTGAGTGTTTAAGGTTGCCAACCCCTGGTTTAGTCTATGACATATGATATACGCTCTCTTTCTCCCTTGCCATCTGTTTTATATTTTCAGGTTCTTAAAGGCCTGTAAAAGCAGAAGGTCTGCATCTCAGATCCATGAATCATGCCTTTCACTCATATTGAACTTCCATGGATGAATGCCTCTCCGTTACAGGACAGGTAAAAACATGGCCGTCCAAAAATAAAGCTGTTTCTCCATGTGACTCTGGGGGGGGGGGGAAGGTACAGTTAGAGTTTACACTTAAAGAGTTTACACTTAAAAAGCAAAAAAGAACTTGACAATCATACACAACCTTGGCACAATGCATTTTTATTGAGATGAACAGAATGTCAACAGAACATTGTATGCAGTACATGTAGTCCTCAATTTACAGTCATTCATTACTGACTGTTCAAAGTTACAACTGACTTATGACTTAGGCCTTCACACCTATGATTGTGGCAGCATGTCCACAGTCACATGATCAAAATTATTGGTCATATATCGAGGAGAAACTGTACTGTATTTCTACCATTGCTTAAGCAATTCTGATTTAGTAGAATGTCAAAATGCTCACCTAGGACTTTTTGTTTTTAAGCATAAATTGATTTATTGACAATTATGATTATCCGGAGGCAAGAAAGAATAACCTAAAAAGAGGTGAGGTTACAGACCCTCTTTATAGACATGTGCAAATCAAGCATTTCATTTGTACATTACAGTACAGCAATTTTCATATTGTATGTACAGCAAAATTGTATTGGTCAGTTCCTTCTAGTAGTGTGCATATTGTAATTACAGCTTGGATTGTGTAAGTGAGCTATGAATATGGATTAAATGAAGAAAATTCATAAAACAGTGGGGTTTTGCATCAAAGGTGCCTTCTTTTTTTTATTAATAAATTTTTATTTGTTTAAAAATACAAACAAGACAAAACGAGTGACAACAAAACATACAAAACAAAACATGTAAACAAAGAGTTCGAATATACATTTTGTCAAAGATATCGCAACTGTAATGTACGTTCTTATTTGTGTTTTGACTTTCTTGTTTGGTCTTACTCATATATCTATCTTTATGGTTCACTGTTAACTTATGTTAGTGATTTATGTTCCCGTTTCTGTAACTCCAATTGCTCCCTATTCTTTTTTCCTTTTTCTATTTTCCAACCAAGTATACCACTTCATGGCCAAAGTCAGTGTATGGGATGGTCTTCAGAGAAATAGAGGAAGATATCTGATGGTGTTATTCCAAAGAAAAAGTCTCACTTAGCAACAGAGGTTCTGGTCCCAATTGTGGTCGTAAGTCAAGGACCAAAAGCGGCAGACAAAAGAGCCAATGCAATCCTAAACTGCATTCACAGAGGGATACAATCAAGATCAAGGGAGGTACTAATGCAACTCTATAAAGCCTTAGTAAGACCATACCTAGAGTACTGCATCCAGTTTTGGTCACCACACTATAAAAACGATGTTGATACTGTTGAAGAGAAGAGCAACCAAGATGATTAGGGGACTGGAGGCTAAAACATACGATGAACGGTTGTAGGAACTGGGCATGGCTAGTCTAGTGAAGAGAAGGACCAGGGGAGACACAATAGCAGTGTTTCAATATTTGAGGGGCTGCCACAGAGAGGAGGGGGTCAAGGTATTTTCTAAAGCACCTGAAGGCCAGACAAGGAATAATAGATGGAAACTGAACAAGGAGAGTTTAACCTGGAAATAAGGAGAAATTTTCTGACAGTGAGAACAATCAACCAGTGGAATAGAAGTTCCCTTCAGAAATTGTGGGAGCTTCATCACTTGAGACTTTCAAGAAGAGATTGGACTGCTATTTGTCAGAAATGATGTAGGGTCTCCTGCTTGGGCGGGGGGTTGGACTAGATGACCTACAAGGGCCCTTCCAACTCTGTTAATCTGTAGACTACCCGTACATAGCCCCCTCATAGCAAAATTGCAAAATAAAATATACTTCAGTAATCGGTGAGAGAGAATACATGGATTGCAGGTATTCCAAGTTATTTCCACTCATTTGCTTTGATCCAGGCCTTGACTGAAACTTTCACAATGTGTTCCTGAAAGTTGAACTCATTACACTTCCGTAGAATGCTCCAGAAGGTACGTAGCCGTAAGAGTGAACAGAAGGTCAAGGTGAGAGGTCTTCTTGCCTCATTACGGTCTTCACAAGCCCATACCAAAATAATTTCTCACATGAAATAAATATAATGATATTTGCATTCAGTTATGCTAAGCAGAGGGGATCACGTCTGTGCGGATTAAAGTTGGATTGTCTCTGGAAATGTCTAAGAAGAAAATCTCTCCAGCAAAACTCCGTCCAACGTAACGCTGTGATTCCAACTGTTAGCTAACAATCAGCAGTGGGTTTCACATTTTGTTACTACTGGTTCGCCACATGCGCGGCGCATGCTTGCTTCGCCTGCCCTGCGCATGTGCCCAGTTTGCTTACACGCCTGTCTTCCATGAATGCCACCTGGCCTCAAAAATGTGTCTAAATAGTATGGCATAGAGCTGGGATTTTGAACATCAGAGATTTGAACTGATGATCATTCCTATTTTATAGCATTTGGATATCAATAGACATTTTACCTAGTTGTTGTTAAATTCAGGTCATTGGGACCTTAGAATTCTAACTAAGAAGAAAAGCAGCGTATTTGAAGATTTGCATTCATCCACTCTTCTCTTCCATGTCTACATGAAAATGTAGGGATTGCATCAGAGGTGGGTTTCAGCAGGTTCTGACCAGTTCTGGAGAACTGGTAGCGGAAATTTTGAGTAGTTCAGAGAACCGGTAGTAAAAATTCTGGCTGACTCTGCTCCCATCTATTCTCTGCCTCCCAAGTCCCAGCTGATTGAGAGGAAATGGGGATTTTACAGTATCCTTCCCCTGGAGTGGGGTGGGAATGGAGATTTTACAGTATCCTTCCCCTGCCACACCCACCAAGCCACGCCCACCAAGCCACACCCACAGAACCGGTAGTAAAAATATTTGAAACCCACCACTGGATTGCATCCATTCTCCTGCTTCTCGATGAAGATTTATTTTGAACAACCATAAAAGTTTATTTATTCGATATGTTATAACCAACACATCCACCAAAAATATAATGAAATTTATTTATTTTATTTTATTTTATTTTTATACCGCCCTTCTCCCGAAGGATTCAGGGCGGTGTACAGCCAAGAATAAAATAACACATATATAAAATTTATATATAAAATATAAAAAATTAATATTTAGGATCCAATCTGGGTCTTCCAAGCTTTTGCATTCGTGTTGGAGCCAATCCTTAGGAAACTTCTCTCTACCATAATGTGTTTTTTGGACTATTCTATATATGGTATTAATATGGTGCCTTTTGAGTGTGGCTTTTTAGGTGTTGATTACATGTCAATGGCTGGCTATTATGGTAAGTCATTGGCTATTGTTTCCTTGTGCTGTCAAATCCTCACCTTCTAAGTACATGATAAGTTGGTGGTAAATCAGCACTCCTGTTGATTGATGAGGGGCACATTTCCCAGGTTTCAGTCACTTCCCTGGCTGCTTTTGTACCTGCTCATCCAACAATCAGTTTCAAAATATTGTTTTCCTGAAGACAGCGAGTTAAATTCCTTTTCCATGCCTGCTTTGATGGTTCTGAAGATTAATAACCCAACCCAATGCATGATGTAAATTGCATTTCAAAAAAATTACATAAATCAGTATAGGACAGGTCATCCCTTCTCAACCTCAGGACTCTAAAGTGCCTGGACTTCAACTCCAAGCTTTCTTAGACTAGGCCAAGGAGTTTCAAAGACTAGTTTAGAGAAAGCTGTAATATACTATTAATCTTTTCTGGTGGCACCAGTAAATATAAGGTGCTGCTCAGACTGAAGGCATAATCTGTCATGTCTTCCAGAAATAGAAGAGGACTTCTCTATATTCTGTTGCCATGGAAACATGATTGCTCTGGACCAAATAAATAAATGACTAAGACCAAGTCTCCCTAGATCAAAATGGATCTAAATAATCACCGCTTCCTTTTTCAGCTCTCGAGAGATCTCCATGGGAGGCTGGTTGTGATGCAAGCTGTGACATCAAATGGTGAAATTCTCTCAGCATTTAGCCCCAGGAGCCGGACGTCAATGCTGATAATAGCACATTGTTCGGATGCATCTTTTAATGCCATTAAAGCCGGGCAACAAATGGCAAAGAAGATCAGTCCGTATTAAGGTCAAAAATGCTAATGGGTATTAACAGCTCATAAATAGAAGACTGTGCTTCTGCATGTTATTAGAGCATCTGGAATGACTACCCATTGAGGAAGGAGGAAGCACTATAACAAAATTAAGAGGCTCGTAATTAAAGGGTGAAAATTTGGTCTATTGATATGACTAACATGTTCGGCAGTAAATAGATTGATAATAATTTAATGTGTGATCCCAGAATTACCAATTATTTTAGGGTGCTAATAGTGCTGGATTTAAGGCATAACCAATGACCTCTTGCATTACGACTTTTACAAGTCTACTTGTACAGTCAAAACACACATACACTTTTCTTCTTTTTTAAAATCCCTTTAATGGACCTATGGTGAGATTGGAAACAGACGGGAAACTTTAAATTTCTCAGAATTCGTTTGATTTTAATGAGATTTTAATCCGTTTTCTCTGGTTTCCTTTTGAATTATTTGCCTAATGGCTTAATTGTCTGGGGTAGAACAAACAATGTGCAGAACTTAAAAAGAAGAAACTGCAACTTTGCCTGCTCCAAAGTTGTGGGTGACAATCTGTATGTGCCGTCTACATTCTGGCTTTCTCTATGCCAATAAAGTTAATGAATATAATTTCCCTAATCATCATCCTCTTGTTGTGCCATATCCGTCATCGGACGTTGGCGATCCTGTTGGCGATCCTATTTTTATCAACAGCCACACGAAAAAGTGCTGCTGAGTTTTGTCCAAATCAGTCCCTTAGATTCTGAAGCCACAATATTCTTCTTCTGCCTGGACCTCGTTTGCCTTCAATCTTTCCTTGGAGGATTAAGTGAAGTTTGCTGTATTTTTCCGGATGTCGCATCGCATGTCCTAAAGATTCTAACTTTTGTTTTTTGATGGTTTTGATGATTTCCCTTGGTTTACCCAGCCAGCTTATCACCAGTGGTGGAATTCAATTTTTTTTACTACCGGTTCTGTGGGCGTGGCTTGGTGGGCGTGGTGTGGCTTGGTGGGCGTGGCCTGGCAGGGGAAGGACACTGCAAAATCCCCATTCCCACCCCACTCCAGGGGAAGGACACTGCAAAATCCCCATTCCCTCCCCACTCCTAGGGAAAGGATATTGAAAAATCTTCATTCCCACCCCACTCTGGGGCCAGCCAGAGGTGGTATTTGCCAGTTCTCTGAACTACTCAAAATTTCCACTACCGGTTCTCCAAAACTTGCTGAATTTCACCCCTGCTTATCACCTTCTCATTTCTGAATTGCCCTAATGCCAAAACGATCTAAGCTTTGTGATAATATGCTTGGAGCTAGGAATCTCTTGGACATGACTACAGATAATGAGGGTGAAGGTTTGTTCTCCGAGCTTGTGGATTGGTTTCCGAATGTTTCGTTACCAGGGTAGGTAACATCTTCAGTGGACTTTAGGGGATGTTAGCGTTGGTATTCTTCTGTTTATAAGGGCTTCGTATGGTCGGTAGGTTGTCAGCCCTGGACTGACATTGGTCTTGTAATGGGTCAGGTGTGGGTGTGTCAAGTGAGGGTCTTGTAATGGGTCCTGTGATGGGTCAGGTGCGGCTGTGTTTCACAACGGTCTTGGAAGGAAACAGATTCCCATCATCCTAGCCCTCTGCACTGCTTTGTAGATTTGTTTGGCTTACTTACCAAATGCAAGCTATGGGCCCATACTTCTAGTCCTACTGATCTCTAGTTCCCTAAAACCAGCCTTTTCCAAGGCAACACAATCAGGGCATAAGGCAGGGGTCTGCAACCTTAAGCACTCAAAGAGCCATTTGACCCATTTCCCACAGAAAAGAAAACACTGGGAGCCACAAAACCCTTCCTGTGCCTGACTATTTCTTGAACTAGCATATGTAGTTGAATTAAACCTTCTGTTTTCTTCTGAAACTTTTCTTTTCTTGGATTTATCTATGGTTGGCCTACCGGGGGTTGAAAAGCTCAATAAATCATGTGCCAGCGGGTGTCGCACATTGGTGGTTGTGATGCATATGTTGAATGACAGGGAGCCTCAGCAGAGGGGTGAAAGAGCCACATGCGGCTCCAGAGCCACAGGTTGCTGACCCCTGGAAACGTTAAGGAAACGTAACTGTTGGACTGTATTGCCAATGGTGAGTGGGGTATTCCTTGAATTCCATTGAGAATCATGAAGAAAATAACGTCACCATTCATTTACAAAGCAACATATCTAGAGGAAGGTTAAATTTTACATCAAAGGTAGCATTTCTGCATCTAGCTTTTGTGATGGACAATAGATCTGAAATAACAGGACTCTAGACTCTCTTTATTATTTATTTTATTTATAGCTCTTCAATCACCTTGGTAACAGAGTAGGTGCTATCAGATATGACTTTTAACACAGTTAATTATATCATTAGCAGTCAGCAGTCCCTAACAACTTGCATAAACCTTCCCCAGCCTAACTCTACCACTGTTGCTATAGAGATGACCCTTGTAATGGGCTTCTTTTATGGCTCAGAGAAATGATCTACTGTAATGGGTGGTAGCAAGCTAGTTGAATGTGTGTTTGTGTGTCTGTCTCTGTGTGTGTGTCTGTGTTCATGTGGTTTTTCTTATAGATGCTAGCTAATATTTGGCTAAAAATAATCCACTCCTATAGTTAGAAAATTGGAAGATAAAAATTTTAGTAAAAGGAAGACCGGATACTTTTTGGAATGTGCCTTCAAACTCAAGAATTACCAGTCAATCCTGACCATTACGCAAAAGTATGTGCAAATAAATAAATAAGCTCATCGAATCCATTCCAGGACGACCAATGTTCAATTATTTTTTCCACCCAATTTGCCACAATGTAAAAAAATAAAATCATCACGATATTAAAAAAAAAGATGTGGAGACTTATAGAAAGAGTGCAAAGAAGAGCAACCAAGATGGTTAGGGGACTGGAGGCTAAAATATAGGAACAGTTGCAGGAATTGGGTATGTCTAGTCTAGGGAAAAGAAGGACTGGGGTGACATGATAGCACAGTTTCAATAGTTGAGGCGCTGCCACAAAGAAGAGGGGCTCAATCTATTCTCCAAAGCACATTAGAGTTGGAAGGGTCCTATTCTCCAAAGCACCAAAGTGTTGGAAAGGGTCTTCTAATCCAACCCCCTGTCCAGACTCTTCTTTTTTTTATTGAAAAAGCTTTTCAAATACAAATTTTCCCCCTTCCCCCCCCATCCCTCCACAAGTTATACATTTAAAACATATAAACTATCAAATATATTTCCCCCTTCCCTCCCCATCCCTCCCCAACCACCCCTTCCCTCCCCCCCCCTTCGGACTTCCACTATATGAGTCTATTATAACTACAAACACAATATATATTGTTCAACCCCTTCATATTCTATCCTCTTTACTCTAGTCAGCATAATCATATTTGTCTAATCTCCTTCAGCTGAAAGCTATATAATATTTTTTAGTTTGATATTTATTTTGTATATAGTCAATCCATTTTTTCCATTCTTGCACATAATTCTCTTGTGTATGATCTTTTAAGAAAGCAGAAATCTTCACCATCTCTGCAAATCTGGCCATCTTCTGGGTCCATTGATCAATAGTAGGCAGGACAACTTTCTTCCAATGTTGGCCACCAACAATCTAGCTGCTGTGACCATGTACAATATCAATTTTGTTTCCCCACTTGTAAAATCCTTAACTATACCCAATAAAAACAATTGTGGAGAAAATTGTAGTTTTTTCTTCAAAACGTTTTGCATAACCCACCATATTTTTATTCAAAAAGCCTTCACTTTCTTACAAGTCCACCATATTGTCCAGACTCTTCTTAAAAAGCTCCAGTGATGGATCATCTACAACTTCTGAAGGCAAGTTGTTTATTTATTTATTATTCTCACTGTCAGGAAATTTCTCCTTAGTTCTAGGTTGGTTCTCTCTTCTTGACTATTACACTGGGTGAATTATAATCTCAGGAAATCTCCTGTTGATCCTGTTTTCCCTCCTACTAAGAACAGAATAGGTTTTCCAGTTTCCTATCAAGTGTTCCGCGAAACCCGAGGAGAAGTCTTTATGAATCAACGGGTCTATTAATTCATAAAAGCTCTTAATGCCCACTCTACAATACTGAATAAAATGAGTTAAAATTCATTACAACTCAGCATCGCCAATGACCATATTTATATTCAGTACTACATGCCAATTTAACTAAAAACAAGAGTCTTTCTTTATGAGCAACCCTTTCCCCCTTACGATACATGAATGGAGCCCAACTGTGAAAACAATGAATTATGAATTAATGATACTTTCCACACTCCGTGAACTAATTACGAACGCTTCCCCAGTTGAGTTCAAATGGGGACAGATTAACCAGTGGTTGAGATGTAAAGCAAGAACTTATCAAATGGCAACCGGATGACTTCTGCTCATCTCATTAATATTGTTGACATGTCAGCTTTTCAAGCGTGTCATTATATGTTGTCTATGCTTAAAACAAGAGTTCAAAGATCTTTCTCCTGATTTAAAATGGAAAGTACTCTTAAAACATGAACAGTGTTTTTAGTGGGGAAGGACAAGAATTCATCGTGCGCAGCTCAGTTGAAAGAGAAAATGAAATTTCAAGGGAACAGTTGTATTAACTCATTACACAAAGCTGTTATTTCCCCAGGTCACAACAACATAATCCATTATTTATACAACTTGCCCATCAACTGAGAAAACTGTTAACTTCCGTTCGGTGTATTGGACAGATACCAATCCCTCCTTTTTTTAAAAAAAAAATGTTTTATTCATAAATATTTTTGAATACAGTGTATTGTCAGGGTATACTATTTACAAGAGAAAGAGGAAAAATAAGGTCAAATAGAAAATAGTAATAAATACCGTATTTTTCGGAGTATAAGACTCACCTTTTTCCCGAAAAAAAAAGAGGGTGAAAATCTGGCTGCGTCTTATAGTCCGAATGTAACTCCACCCAGCTTCCCAAACGGAGATTTCAGAGGCTGAAAAAAGCATCAGAAACGAAGCTTCAGAAAAGAAGCCCCCAAACAGAGCCTCAGAGGCTTTTTTTCTGAAGCTCTGTTTCGGAGGCTTTCAGAGGCAGGAAAAAAAGTTTTTTCTGAAACAGAGTTTCAGAAGTTTCAGAGGCAGAAAAAAAAGCAAAAAAAAAAAAAAAGCAAGCAAGGCACAGAGCTCACAACCAACAAAGTTGTTGCTATAATTCACCTCTGGGGACAGCTGATTGGGGTTATTCCGGGAGGCCGATCCATCTGCCAATCAGCTTTTTTCTTATTTTCCTCCCCAAAAAC
The DNA here is from genome assembly GCA_012654045.1 of Ptyas mucosa. Classification (NCBI taxonomy): domain Eukaryota; kingdom Metazoa; phylum Chordata; class Lepidosauria; order Squamata; family Colubridae; genus Ptyas; species Ptyas mucosa. The sequence goes on from WNWU01000035.1 coordinate 3,433,118, forward strand.
TAAGGTGCGTCTTATACTCCGGTGCGTCTTATACTCCGAAAAATACAGTATTAATACATGAACTAATAATAGGAATAATAATGTAAAAACACATGTACTAAAAGAAATAGTAATAATATAACCGAAAAAGTTTTAACTAAGTTTCTTTTTATATTGGTTTATGTACATTTTGATCGTAGTTATAGATCTTCTCTATTGTTAATACAAATATTCGTAGTCTTTCTTCCTCTAATTTCTACTTCTTGTCTGTACCCATTCATGAAATCTATTCCATATCGAATAGTATTCTGTGTCTTCTTTATCTTTTATTTTTAAAGTAAGCCTGTCCATTTCAGCAGAGTACAATTTTTTTTAAATTACTTCCTCATCTGGCGGGGTGTTCTCATTTAGCAAATATAATCCTTGCTGCTGTCAATATATGTAAAACTAAATATGAGGTCCCTTTGTCAAAGCCTTCCAGTATTAAGCCCACAGATATATTTCTGATTTCAGGTCTATATTCTGTTTAGTTATCTTTTCCAGTCAGCTATGTATTTTCTCCCAATATTTTCTTGCTTTTGTACATGCCCACCACATATGATAATAGGTACCTGGGGTCTGGTTGCATTTCCACCATCTGGCAGACAGATTACTGAACATTTTTGCCAATCTTGCTGCTGGTAAATGCCACCTGTAAAACATCAGTCCCTCCTTTTAATTTGTTTCAAAATTTTATGCTTGGAATACAAAGGAAGTCCTCTACATCAGTCAAACTGTAGTTCTATTACAATCATTTCTCCATTTGATTTTAAGATTTGACTTCATGCTCTAGATCAGGGATGTCAAACTCATGGCCCATGGGTCAGATGCGTCACGCACTGACCATGCCCATGCCCAGTTTAGTGAAGGGGGAAAAAGTCACGATACGTCATGTGATGCTGCCATTACGATGCGAGTTTGACACCCCTGTTCTAGATGGTCTCTAGAGGAAAGAATTACAACCCTTTTCAGATTCTCTTTAAAAGACATTGTGAGTTTCTCATTTTGCATGTGTAGTTTATTTTCTTTTCCAAGGGATAAAGGTAAAGGTTCCCCTCGCACATATGTGCTAGTCATTCTCAACTCTAGGAGGAGGTGCTCATCTTCGTTTCAAAGCTGAAGAGCCAGCCCTGTCCGAAGACATCTCCGTGATCATGTGGCCGGCATGACTAAACTCCAAAGGCGCCCGGAACTGTTACCTTCCCACCAAAGGTGGTCCCTATTTTTCTACTTGCATTTTACATGCTTTCGAACTGCTAGGTTGCAGAAACAGGGACAAGTAATGGGAGCTCACCCCATTACATGGCACTAGGGATTTGAACCACTGAACTGCTGACCCTTCGATCGACAAGCTCAGTGTCTTAGCCACTGAGCCACCGTGTCCCTTTTTCTGAGGGATTCCAAGGGATTTCCAAGGGATAGACTTAGTAAATATCACAAGGGATGCTTTATTTATGCAATACACTTCTGATGGAGTGTCTCTAACGTGCTATCCATACAGTTTGGTCTAGTTCATACATGTGTTTGTATTGCCCTACCACAACAGAATCAAATTTCAGCTGCTACGTGATTACATTACATTTCCATGGGTTCAGAAGACAGATATTTGGGTAGGGTTAGGATTAGGCACCATCCTAGACATTTACTCTTGTGATGTGTTCACCATACTGCTATTGCTTTTCCAAGCATTCAAATGAAGTCTCTCTTCTTAAAGCCATTATTCTGTGCTCTGCACTCTGATAACTCAGACCATATTTGGGTAATTATGGCCAACCTGATGTTTGAAGAGTGTTATGGAATCTAGCTTTTTAGTTGGTTCAGGATAACCAGAGTTAGAGGGTTTTTTTCAACAAGTTTGCTCATCCTTTGCTCAAAGAGTTCAGAGGAAGGAACATGTAGATCTTTGATATACAGCTTTCCTAATTCTCTAACATACTCATTAGATATTTTTAGCCCCATAGATCATCACATCCAGGTAGAAGCAGAAGCATATTTTTCATGTCTTCTTTGGGAAATACGGTAAGTATCTGTAAAGCAAAATCATATTCTCATTCTATCTTTTCTTTTTCCAGAATTGACCAATGCAATTCTTTCAATTCTCTTCCATCGCTGTTCCCTGAATCCCTTTCAGATTAGGGTGAAGGTTCGTTCTCCGAGCATGTGTTCTGACCTAGGCTTCCCTAGCAGTACGAAGCCAAGTCCTCATCCCAATAAACCCTTTTTATTTAATTTACAGTGAATTCCTCTCCAGCAAAGTCTTTCCTCTCCCCCAGTCTTTCAAGAGAGTTCACAATTACCAACCTTTATCAGGCTTGGAGAATGGCCAGGCCAATATCTTTCAGACTCCGCAATACTTGGCAAGAATGCAGTAATGAATTAAGTGTCTCCTGCAAACTCCACTCCCCTTTTGCTCCTCTTTTATTCCCTCTGGGAGGGGCCATTCATCGTCCACCTGTGGCCTTACTCCCAAGTCGACCCTTGTTCTTTAGCTTTTCCCTTCGTCTGGCAACTCTGCGCATGTGCACACTGGGAACAGGCTCCAGCTGTTCATCTGCCTCACTGATGTCTGACTCCAAAGGCAGCTGATAGCTGGCATCCGGCCCTGGCCCCCTCTCTGCCTCCAATGCAGAGCCCTCATCAGAGCCTTCCCCAGACTCTAGGACTGGCCCATGTTCCTCCCCAACCTCCTCACTGTCCGAATCTGCTACCAGATCCACAGGCTGCTGGTGGGCCACAACAGCATGTGGGTTGGTCTCTGAACATTTCACTACCAGTCTAGGTAACATTTTTAGCAGAGTTTAGGGGATGTCAGTGTCAGTATTCTTCTGTTTATAAGGGCTTCAGGTGTGGGTGTGTCAAGTGAGGGTCTTGTGATGGGTCAGCTGTGAGTCTTGTGATGGGTCTTGTAATAAGGAGGGCCTGATGGCTCAGCAGACTAAAAAGCATTGTGATTAACGTCAGCTGTCTGCAATTACTATAAGTTCGAATCTCACCAGGCTCAAGGTTGACTCAGCCTTCCATCCTTTCTAAGGTAGGTAAAATGAGGACCCGGTTGTGGGGGCAATAAGCTGACTTTGTATAACTATACAAAAGTATGAAGGCTATTGCTTAACGCCTTGTAAGCTGCCCTGAGTCTCAGGAGAAGCATATAAATCAAATTTTAAAAAAAGAAAAAGAAAAAAAGGAGGTTTTCTTTCTTTCAGATTTTCTTTCAGATTTTCAGTATCTTACAACTTTCTGGAATGTTGTCTAGCAACCATTGCTCTATTGTGTATTTCTTGCTACCTTTAATACACAAAGACCCCTAGTAATGTTTGAATGAGTGAGTGAGTTATTATTGAGAAATAACATCTCTGGATACATCTCCAGTTTGGGGGGGGAGGGGAATTGTATATCTAGACCAGGGGTCAGCAACCTGTGGCTCTGGAGTCAGCTGTGGCTCTTTCACCCCCCTGCTGCAGCTCCCTGTCACTCAAAATATGCATCACAACTGCCAATGTGCGACACCCGCTGGCATGCGATTTATTGAGCTTTTCAACCCCTGGTAGGCCAACCATGGATAAATCCAAGAAAAGAAAAGTTTCAGAAGAAAACAGGATGTTTAATTTGACTACATATGCTAGTTTTGTGGCTGCTCAAAAAATAGTCAGGCACGGGAAGGATTTTGTGACTCCCAGTGTTTTCTTTTCTGTGGGAAACGGGTCCAAATGGCTCTTTGAGTGTTTAAGGTTGCAGACCCCTGATCTAGACACATGCAATTCATAGGAGCTTCAGAAACATTATATGGTAGTGAAAAATAATTTTCTCTTGAAAATAAAAAGAACCATAAGTTCCATTCCTGTTTCAGTTTGGTCTTCTAAAAGGAGCTGTTAAAAGGCACGGAAAGATTAATATGTGTTTACACTTGGTTTCTGTCAAGCATAATGTGTAATAGCATCAGCGGAGAAAACAGAAACATTGACAGCTGTGTTGGGTTCTGTAAGTGTCTCTTCCTCTTTATGTAAATAAAGGAGCATATGGTATCATGATGTTTTTGAAATCATGATAATGTCTAGAAAAGAACAACTCACAAACTCTGGCAGAGTGGCTTTCTAAAAAAAGATTGAGGATAAGCTCAAAAAAAATGTGTTCAACCAACCATCCAACCAACATTTTTAGTGGATGGATTAGGCATATGTTATATTTATTGTGCTTTCTTGAAGCTAGTTTTTAAAGTAAAGATAGCTTACTAAAAGCTAGACCCTCAAGAAAAAAAATTGACCAGGAGAGATCCAAGACCACAAAATAAAGAACTAGATATGCTAAATGGGAGGAAGGAATTTCAAGTAATTTTTATTATTGGTGATATGTGTTTGCACCTTGTGCTTTGATATGGCCTATAGGCTAATCAATAAAGCTATCATATCATATCAAGTAATTTTTAGATTAGCATAACTTTGTCCTTGCTCCCAAAATGTTGGAATGATATAGGTAGGAACACATTGCAAATTCCATGTCTCTGGAGATTCTTCATCAGCCAGATCATGGATTGTCCCAAAGACGCTTTTTCCAAAAGGCAATTGGACTTGCTTGGTTTTTCTCTTTCAAAATGTTTTGTTTCTCATCCAAGAAACCTTCTTCACTTCTTCAGTTTTCAAAGAAAAAAAAACAAAACCAAGAAAGTCCAGTTGCCTTTTGGAAAAACGCACACTTGGGACAAAGTCCATGAACGATTTAAAGAATCAGTCGCCCATTCAAATTACCTTCTTTACACTTATAAGAAAATAAGAGTCAATGTGGAATTTGGGGGTGCCCCAAATCCAGGGTTATTAGTGGATGCTGAGTATAATCTAATTGCAAGTTGCCCTTTCCAATTCTAGCTGGTTGGTTATTGCAAATCCTCATGAACTCGACTAGCTTATCCATAATGCTTGATGCAGTAATAATTCCACAGGTGGATTTTGAAATAACCTCTGTGTGGGCTGATTTTGAAACTGGAAGTCGTCTTGAATGCACCAAGCTGAAAGTCGGGTTAGTAAAGAATGAAACTTACTAGAAGCATATTCTACTTGTTTAGAAAAAAAGTAGCCTCACTTCCAATATACTACCAAGCCAACTTCAAGGTGGACTCTTTGCATTGGATTCCTGAACTCTTTAATTTTCTTACCTGGGACTCAACTTTGAGCACCAATGTTTTTCCAATTGGGAAACAACCATTGACAATTGAACAATTGATCATTTTTTCACTGTGTGTTTCTTTTACACGCAGCGGAGTGGGAGTGGCCTGTCAGGCCTGTCAGCCAAATTTTTGTGGATCTTCACGCCTGCCACATTTACTACTGTGGGAAAATGGGAGGGGGGATTGTGTGAAGCTAGGGCAGTGGTGAAATCCAAATTTTCTTACTACCTGTTCTGTGGACATGGCTTAGTGGGCGTGGTGTGGTGTGGCTTGGTGGGCATGGCTTGGTGGGTGTGGCAGGGGAAGGATACTGCAAAATCCCCAATCCCTCCCCACTCCTGGGGGAAGGATATTGCAAAATCTCCATTCCCACTCCACTTTGGGGCCAGCCAGAGGTGGTATTTGCTGGTTCTCCAAACTACTCAAAATTTCTGCTACCGGTTCTCCAGGACCTGTCAGAACTTGCTGGATTTCACCCCTGAGCCAGGGTGATATATAGTCATAAAAACATTCCTTTCTCAGAAAGTCAAGGTCATCTTGCCCTGCATCTGGACGGCTGGAACTGGGAGGAATCTCCAGTTGGGACGGTGCTTGTATTGGACCATGTAATGGATATCTGGGTGTTGGGCAGGGACTTGAACTTTCCTTTGGGTGGAGAAAACCTGGAAGCTTTCAGATTCGGGTTTTCCCAGATGTGCCAATATGACATCTCTAATAAAATGGAACTTTGAGGAAACTCAAGCCTCAAGAGTTTTCTTTCTTTGGGGGTGTTACTTGGAACCCTGTCATTCCCATTATAACTTGGCTTCTCGTGCTTCTTACTAGAGCTTCTTTGAAATGTACTTAAAAACTGAGTATTCAACTATGCTTGAAAAGTCTCCCTTCCTTTAAACATGATTTGGGGTTGCTCTATTCATTTGCTTACTTATTTTGTTTATCTGCTCTTTGACTGTTCAAGAAATGCTCTAGATGAACTTTTAAACGAATGATGTCTGTCATCAGTAACACCCCAGAACCGAAACTATTTGGTGATATTGAATAAATATTGTGATAACTGAAGTGATTGGTTATGTGCAATAGAGTGACATCCTGGTATTTGTTACGTGGCCGGGAGAGGTTAATGAGGAAGGAAGGAAGGAAGGAAGGAAGGAAGGAAGGAAGGAAGGAAGGAAGGAAGGAAGGAGCGAGCCATGGTGGCACACTAGTTTGAAAACAGAATTGCAGATCAACTCTGCCCATTGCCAGCAGTTCAATCTTGACTGGCTCAAGGTTGACTCAGCCTTCCATCCTTCCGAGGTCAGTAAACTGAGGACCCAGATTGTTGGGGACAATATGCTGACTCTGTAAACCGCTTAGAGAGGGCTGTAAAGCACTGTGAAGCAGTATATAAATCTAAGTGCCATTGCTATAGTGCTATTGCTATGCAAGGAAGGAAGGAAGGAAGGAAGGAAGGAAGGAAGGAAGGAAGGAAG
>WNWU01000035.1:3439775-3453007 GCA_012654045.1 Ptyas mucosa
GGAAGGAAGGAAGGAAGGAAGGAAGGAAGGAAGGAAGGAAGGAAGGAGCTAAGGGAAGAGAGGGGAAGCGGGAGGTGAGGAGAGGAAGTAATATTTAGAAACCAGAGGAAATGAGCAAATGTAGCTAAATGTCGACATTTAGAAAGAAAGAAGACACTTAGATTAAAAGCAGATCATTTATTTAATGAATGTTCCCCAAATACCCAAAGGCACTAGTCAACATGTAGACTAATGACCTACAAATAGACATGATCAATACAATTATTTTAGCATTGCCAGTTGTTGGTGGTGGGTTTTTTTGCACAACTTGAGATGGCACATCAAGTGAATTACATCCTTACAAATACAATTCCATTCCCAGAACACCACCACATCAGTGTCTGATAGTAAGACTAGAAAACATGCTGATGAAACAAGAAATTCTGAGCAGGAGGTACAATTCTGATCAGATTGAATATGCATCCAATGCTTTACAGTATTTCAGTGCATACTTTCTCAGCAATTCTTGATTTAGTACAGACTCTGGCCAAATTTAAGCAAGGACACATCTACACGGCAAGTTCTCAAGCTCTCTCACGCAATAAAAAAGCACAGTGATAGGATTTTCCAGGCTTCCAAATCAATGTTATAGCATTCAACTAGAGTTTCCAGAAAAGAAGAAGCTAATTCTGTCAGCCTACTTCCCCGTGCCAATTTTTTTTTAAAAAAAAAAAATGCTCAAAATTCTTTCTGGAACGATTTCTAAGAAGCTATTTGGAAAAGGATTTGCATGTATATTCTCGTAATTTGATCCCTTTCCTCCAGTGTGCCCAATTATGGATATGGACAGAATTACAAGGCATAAAAAAAGAAACCAGTATCCTTACTCAAGGGTAAGCGTTATATCCGTACAGTAACATTGTTAAGAAAGCTTTTGTCAGGCACGAAGAAACCAGGTTCACACGTGAAGGTCCAATTAAACTGATTTACTGCTAAAACGCCTATGGATAGGAAACTTTTCAACTCACGGTTAGCACCTACTTGGAAGAGTCAGTGGAATTCAAGGGGAATTGGATTTAGTTCACTTGTGGCTACGTAAGGATTCCAGACTGGTCCCTCTTTTAACTCCACCCCCACCCCCACCCCCAGGTTCTGCTATTCCTTCTCCTCAGCTTTGATAGTTTGATGTTTTGTTTTGTTTTTTTAAAAAAAAATCAAAATCCTTCTGAGTCAAAAAGGATTTTTAAAAGATGAAATAGTAAAACCAAATTTGAAATTTTGAAACCTTGACATTAAAAACCGTCCACAGCCAAAAACTCAGACATTAGATTTGGAATCATAGCCAGGTTTTTTTTTTTTTTTTTGCACGAGTTGTCCTGGAACATATATGGTGGTAGGTCATCCAAGCCTGGCCAGGATGGAAGAAAAGGGATCCTTCCTATTGCATTGGAAGAATTCAGTGCGTTGACGTGGATGGACTATTACCTTAATGAGAGCCTTAAAGAAATGCTGATAAGATGGTTCCTAATTTCTATTCCCCAATGGAAAAGTTTTATTTTATTTTATAAAATAAAAATCCCTGAATCTTTTGCATTGCAAAACCTCTGTGAAATTTGCAAGGAAGCTCTACATTCCAATAGCTTCCAGAATGCATAGGAACTCATGTTTTACAAGAGTTGAAAAGTTTCTTCATTGACTTCAGGGTCAATCTCTGTTTCTCCTTGTGTCTATTAAGTTCTTCTCCATCACACTCAATGTGAAGCCCTTGAGTATATAAGAAGCCACCTTACAATGCAAGACTGGCCCAAGCCCTACCTCATGGACTGCAGGTGACACGGTATACTTCTACAATTCCCACAGTCCAAGTCCCAGAACTGCAACTTGGTGATAAGTCACAGAATAAGGATCGCACAATTTTTTAAATTGATTTTCAATGGGAAATCAAACAATATATATATATATATATATATATATTTAAGCCATATCTTTCAAAAAGTAAAATGGGGAAAGCAGAACCAACATTCTGACCTTCCGGTCTCTAGTTGACATCATCTCATCACTGGTCCATCCTCTTTGGCCCTTAGCCACCAAGTACAGTATTCATCAAGTATTATGGACTCTGCTCACAAAAATGTTCTCTGTATTCCAGTGAAGAAGACCAGCATGTCCTCCAGGCTGTGCTGAATTATAACTCCAGCAGGACACAAGGAGATGTTTTTGCCATATCTGGAGGGACAAATGCTCTATGAACCCATGCTGTGCTCTAACCATAAGGTCTCCGGAAGAAACCTTTCCCACCTTATGCTACCTGATCTCCAAAAAAATAAAACAAATAAAATAACTGGAGATGCTCAAATACCCTCCAGATGTAAATCAGGGACTTTTGAGCTATGCACAAGAGCAATTTTTCTCAGTCTCAGCAACTTGGAGATGTCTGGACTTCAGTTCCCATAATTCCTACAACCTCCTGCCTGGTTGGAGGAATTCTGGAAGTTGACGTCAATAGGTTGCTAAGGTTGATCAACACTGCACAAAAGGGTTGCCTTGTTTGCATAACAGTTCCTTGAAAGTGCTTGTTGAACTTGAGACAAGAAGGTAGGTGGTCCACAATGGCAGGATAGTGTGTGCGGGTAGCTTGTCTACTTTTATATTTAAAAACAGAAAACAAAAACAGCCCATTCTTTGTTGGATCACTAGAACACAACAGACATATCATTCTGATTGCAAACGACTCTACGACTTTTTAAAAACTCATCGTGTGATAAAACAATCAACATCTTAAATAGTATAAATGTCACAAAGTACATGAAAATACCATAAAATATCTGTCTCCAGTCTCTGACAATTATAACAAAAGATCTTAATAAGGATTTCTATTTTTTTAATATATTTATCCCTCTATATATTTATATTAAGAAAGCACTTAGACCTTTGCACACATGACCTCACAACATTAGGTTACTTGAAGCTGTAAACTTTGTGAAAGTTTTCTGAAAACAGTGGATCAAAACCAGGCATTCTAAAAAGGAGTCATTTAGACAGATTCGAACACCATTGACGGAATAAGAGTTTACATAAACATTTAACAAAACGTACAGATATTTGCAACAACAACAAAAAAAAATCAACGAAATCTTGTAGATAAGATTTATATCTGGAGGTAATAACATCGGAATCTAGTTATTACATTCGTTGGGTGGGGTGTCCCTCCTCAGATATCAAAGAGAAAGCTGACACCAAGTCAATTCACCACACACATAATGTAATATTGTCAGAAAGGCGATCACAACAGCGCCATCAAATTAGGACTTGGAGACAGATGTCCAAGCAGAACATGCAAAGAGGAAACTGAGGCACAACCACAGGATCACACAGATAATCTATACGGGTAAATTCCAAACTCAAGAATGAACCTAAGTGAGCCTCTGATCCTTCCCAAACAGAGGTGCGAGTGACATCAATGATCCTCACACTTTACAAAAGTCGATAGGTACTGTAGGATAGTCACGCACAGTAGCTTCACAGTATATATATATACATCTCTGGATGGAAACCCCGCCTCTAACATTACATTATGTGGGTGGTGGAGGATAGGAAAGTCATTCAATGTTCTGCAACACAAACAGGTTTGTCAGTCTATGAATCAGGGGTGAAATCTCTGAAGTCTGCTACTGATTCTGTGAGTCTGCTACTGAGTGTGCTTTGCACGCATGCACGCCTGAGGTGCATCCGCGCAGTGCTAAAAAAGGAACATTTTGAAGCCTTCTGAGTCTGCAAAGGTAAGTAGAACAGTGAGGGGGGGGGGGAAATCCGCTGTGCCATGCAATTTAGATTAGCTAGAAAGCAGGCAATCCAATGATTCTAGCTAACATAAATTGCACGTCACAGCTGATTGTCACCCAGCTGATCGTCGGAAATACCGGTTCGTCTGAACTGGTAGCATTTTTTACTACCGGTTCGGGAGAACCGGTTGGAACCGGTAGCATTTCACCCCTGCTATGAATGTATGAACCAAGAGATAGATAAGGTGCATCAGCAGGAATTTAGTGTAGAGAGCCATGGAGGCATCAAAGGCAAAGAGTGAGGGAAGGTAAAACACAAACAGACTTAGAAGTCTCTGTTCATATAGTCTCTCTGTTAAGTTAGTTTCTTGATCTGATCTTCCCCATAGGACTGACACACTTATATAGTGTATACTTTATAGCCATGAAATATTATGCCCCTTTCTAGGCTTACACATAAGGTCCTTTAGATCAAATCCAATTGTTTATTCGCCTAGTTTAGGACTATCTGACTAGGAGCAACTGTCCAAGGTATCTTGCAGATGACTTTGCTACTTCTACTTCTTATTATTATCCAGCCTTGTTAACTTCTTTTGGGAGTGAGCGAATAAGTGCTGCATGATGAAACTCCATGTTTTGATACATGGAGAGGCTTGTTCAGCGCTTGAGTGTCTAGTTTGCAAGCATTAGATTCAACTCATGGCATCTCCTTAGCAGAAGACCTCCTGTCCACAACCCAGGGAAGACTCTGCAGTCAATTTAGATAATGCCAAATTGAGCTGAATGGACCAATGATCTGATTCAGCATAAATCTGCTTTCTTTGTTCCAATTTTAGGATGTTGTGTATACGCAATTAACTTGGGCACATGGAAAGACTGGTGATGTTTCGTCCAGCATATGTCCTAGAACACATCTATCATGTACAGTAAGTTATTACTGAATATTTTTTTTTCTTTAACAGCAGCCACCACACTCAGTATAATCCAAGTGTACAACTTTCATCGATTGGAATTGAGATTTTATAAGGGCTGTTCTCACCCTTATGTCTCCAAGACCAAAAGAGTCACATTTTTTTGCCTCGTATTTGACAAGCTCACAAGAGAAAATTGAACATGTACATTTCCTCTGGTGGCTGCGTTTCAAAAATGAACAAAAACAAGAACCAACACTGCTGAAAGCGTTCCTAAATCTATTGGAGCTTTTAATCAATAAAATCTTATAGATATAAAAATATTCTGCTCAGTTTGATTTCTATATATATATACATCCCAAATAATTTCTCTCTGGAAACGGTCAACGGCTACCTTTATGTAAGAAATACAAGAATATATCAAGAGATTCAATTTATACCTGAGACTGCTTCGTTTTTTGTTTTTCTTGTTTTTTGCATATTGATGTTCTTCAAACTGTTTAATGGTTCAAACCCATGTAGTGTAATTTCTCATCAAAATGAACTGAATCACTTTTTCCGCTGGGTTCTATGGAGCGCAATTCAAAACCTGCTGGTACAGTTGGATAAACTAAAAACATAACGACAGTATAAAGATACAAAACGAAACCCAATTAAAGGAATAACTGATAGAAAGCGAGGCAATGCGGTTTGGCGAACACCAGCAGGTCTTATGTTGTTGTTGATATACATACTGATTCTCAAAGACATAACAATGCATATACGTACATCGTAATACTAAAAGGCACACCTTGTCTTGGCTACGTTTTCTTTCCTAAGTCAAGTGTCAAAAAGCAAAAATTGAATATGTGACATCATCAGAATGATACCCGGTAAAGTACATGTATTAGGAAGAGGTATCGGCTGCAGCAGAGGACAACCATCTAGATCGTTGATGTTTGATTGGTTTGCCTCAACTTTACAAACTTAAGACTGGTTTAATACTTGTTCCTTTCTCCCAGGAAAATGGTCTTCTGATTTTGCAAGAACATTTAAAGAACAAGGGAAGATGTCAAATTCTCAAGGGTGTTTTTTTTTTTTTTTTTTTGGTCCAGAGGGAAAAGTCCCTTCCGATTTTCGTATTTCTGGTGCATCCAAGCTAGCTAAAACTGATGGTGAAAAAAAAAATGCAAAGGGATTATGAAGTGTTTTTCTCCGCTTGCTATTTCATGGAGAAAATGGCAATATGATCCTTCTGATTCGTATCACAGATACGAATATCACGAGTATCACAGAGAAGGAAAATACAGGTCGTCCTTGACTTGCAACCACTCCTTTTGTGACTGTTCAAAGTTACAACGGTGCTGGCAAAAGTGATTTACAGCTGGTCCTCGCCTTTGCAAGCCATACAACCTCCCCACGGTCAAGGGATCAAAATTCAGGCACTTGGCAATACGACACGTACCGTATTTGTGACGGTTGCAGCTTCCTGGGGTCACGTGATCACAGCGTAATCATGTGATCACTGACTTTCCCAGTTGGCTTCTGACAAGCAAAGTCAATGGAGGGAGCCAGATTTCCTTAAAGCCTGCGTGATTCATTTAATTGCAGTGATTCGCTTAGCATCCATGGCAAAAAAAGGTCATAAAATTGAGTGTGACTCACTTCAGCCACGTTGTTTAGCAACGGCAATGATGGTCTCAATTGTGGTCATAAATCAAGGACATACCTGTACCTTTAGTTTCAGACAAAGTAAGCTAACAAGACCAAGGACTAAAGGTAAATTTTGGGAGATTAAGAAATAGGGTGTCCTTACCCGTGTGTGTTTTTTTTTTAAATAAAACCATCTGACTTCTGAAAATAAAGCTTTCATTACTGTACATTACTAGGTTTTGATAGACACCCCCTCCTTTTTTTCTATGAAAGTCATTAAGGGATGGCGGTCATTGCAATTTGCGCCTGGGAAATCTGCAAATTGTTTTGGCAACCAAGTTATTTCTAGGGCCCATCCTGAGTGATGCTATGATTCTTTTTTTGAAACCATGGCCAATAAAATATTTAAACCAGGGTTCAGCTCAGTGTTACAGAAAACACACTGCGCAAATCAACTCTTGGCGTGTATTTAAATGTACTGAAAAAAATATTTAAAAACCCAGAGTTGGCAATGATAGGCTTCTTTCCCCCTAAAGTTGTTCTAAAGTTCCCCTCTTCAGAATGACAGAATATATGATTCGCTCCAAATATCTACTGATTTTTTTTTTCTCTTTCCCGGTTAAGTTCTATGAAAATACGGTGGGAGCAGGCACTTTGGCACATGAAAACTCTTTTCTTGTCTCGTTTGGAAAAAAAGACATGTTTTAAAAACAATGACAAGAAGAATCTGCCCCCTCAATGCCAAGACACACAATATTTGGTGTGTCCGCCTTTACTGAATGCAGCTCTTGAGGACAAGAGGAGATTCAAGGGATCAGCTGTTTCTTAAAAGATTCTAATTCACTCACTATCGCTCCAGTTAATATTTGGTGTGAATTTCAGAATTGGGCACATTATAAAAGCCCCACACTTTTTTTGAATTTTGGAAAGGGGGCCTCTATTTCTGATCAATATCCTGGTTATTGGGTATCCTGGAGCCTGGTTTAGCTCAGCAGACTAAAAGCATAGTGATTAAAACCAGCTGTCTGCAATTACTGTAAGTTCGAATCTCACCAGGCACAAGGTTGACTCAGCCTTCCATCCTTTCTAAGGTAGGTTAAATGAGGACCCAGATTGTGGGGGCAATAAGCTGACTTTGTATAAATATACAAAAGTATGAAGGCTATTGCTTAACGCATTGTAAGCCGCCCTGAGTCTCCGGAGAAGGGCGGCATATAAATCAAATCAAATAATAAATAATAAATAATAATATCCGCTTCTGTGTCTTTTATCCAACCTTCTATGCCGGAATATCCCTTTGAAAGTGTGCGTGCACATATATTGTATATATACAAATACTTTGCTACTCCAAATACGAGGGGATGCTTCCTTCTAAATAAAATTCATGTGGCATATTTCAACTGCCAAGGACCGCATGATAGCCTATGGGTGCCCACATAAATTCAAGTCGGAATCTAAATTACAATCTAACAATTAGTCTCAGAGAGGTGAGGTTTTTCTTCCTATAGAAACGTTCTTCAAGGGGGAGAGACCGACATTATTTCACGGCCACTGCTGTAGACAAAGTGGGACAAGAGTTGAACAGGACTATTCTCTTTCATTGACATTCCTGTGCCTTCTATCTAAAACATCTTTCTCCGTCCAACATACCAAAGAAAACATCAACATTCACCAATTGCTTGTCCAGTCAAGGATTTGTTTTCTCTCTTAGCTTTACAAAATACAGAAGAAGAGATGGGGAAGTGACCTTGGAGGTCTTCTAGCCCAAAGCTCTGCTCAAGCATGAGATCTTAAACCAAAGGTCTTCAAACTTGGCAGCTTTAAGACTTGTGGACTTCAACTCCCAGAATGCTCCAGCCAGCATAGAATTCTGGGAGTTGAAGTCCACAAATCTTAAAGCTGCCAAGTTTGAAGACCTCTGCCTTAAACCATTCCTGACCAATTGACAATTGGACATTCCGTCCAATCTCTTCTTAAACACCTCCAGTCATGGAGCACCCACAACTTCTGGAGGCACGTTTTATACCTTTGGTGTCTGAAGTCTGTGCTTGGGAATAAACATGAAATGACTCTCGTTCTGTCTAGCTCAGTGCTACAGTTGTCTCTTGGCCCTATCCTTCATTGCCACATGATTCTGAGGTATGCGTGTATCGAGGTCATACTTAAACATGGAATGTGCATAGGCTTATGTGCATGTGATGCGGTAGTTCTCATGCATGGTGTTGTTGGGGCAATGGATGCCACAAGCTGCAATTTTGTATGGGTGGCCTTCAAAGGGGAGAAATTGGTAACTTAAATCTCAGTGAAGTGGGTTGTGGAACCCCTAGTCCTCATCCAGCAGATACTTCAATCGGGCAATGCCGGATCTTTATCTAATTCAATTAATATCCTCACTTCCAATTACAATTAATATACAGAAGGGCAACTTCTATCTTCTCACAGTTTGGAATTAAAGGGCTGGAATTCCTTCTACAAACCAGAACTTCTAAAAATGCTCAGAAGCATTCTTTCACTCTTTAAGTTTTGTTAGAAATCATGCCGGTTACTTAGTCTCTAGAAAACATCTAGAATCTTTCCTAACCTGGGCATTGCCAGATATCTGAACCATCTCCCAAAATTCCCAGATAACATAACATGATCATTGCTGAGAGAACTCAGGGAGTTGAAGTTCACAAATCTGGAGGCCACTTTGGAGAAAGCTATCTCTATACCAGATTTCCCCAACTGGATGCCTAGGAAAATTAAATCCAATGTTGGGCATTGGATTTAATTCCCAAAAATCCCAACCAGCAATGTTTGACGTTCTGGGAAATGTAACCAAATACCATCAGAAAGGTACCAACTTGAAGAAAGCTGCTTCCATAGTGAACTCTCATGGATGTTGCACTTTTCTTCAGCATGGCATCATCTCCCATCCCCTTGTGACACTTGTAATACCTTATCGCTGGCTACCCTTTTCTAGCCTTGGTCAACTATTGCAATAAAGAGAAAAGAACACAAATTGGTACATGGAAAAAAACAAACAAAGAGTACATCGTTTTACAGAACTAGCTGAGTATGCAACGTGTAGTTAATCAAAACGCAACACCCCTGATATACAAGTCAATCTTTCCCAAGCTGCCTGAAGGTTATTTCAAGATCTGGACCGATTAATGGACGTTTGCAATGACACACATGTACAGGTGGGTACACACCCCAAAAGATGTCCCGCTAACCAAAAGTGGTGGGAAAAATTTGCTTTAACGAGGGCTTTATTTCGAAGAGAACTGTTGGGTGGAGCAAGGGCAAAGGAAGAGTTGATTGAGCAGTGATGTAAGGCAAGGAGGTTTCGTGAACAGCTACACCATACCACTTTGCATGTGTATGTGGAAGGAATAGGGCTGGTAGATAATAGACGGTTGGCCATGAGCGATATAGTAATTGCTGAAGTTCCTGTCGCTGATATAAGGGGCAGGCTGGTAGTAGCAGGTTACATTGGCTACATTGGGGATGATGTTCTGCTCTCCAAGTACTTTGAGAGCCAGGATTGTGATCATATTTAGCGTTTGCCTTCGTTCGTGGCCCATAAGGCAGACCGTGCTCTCGTTCACAACTCCACGCAAGGTCATCAGGTAGTCGTACTTGCTCTTCTCTTCCCCAATGAAATGATTGCGCAGGTAAGACTCAATCTTCCGCTGTTGCTCAGCGACATCTGGAAAGTCGATGAAGAACCGAGAACACATGTAACGTTCCAATGACTTAATCTCTACTTCATCCGCTGGTTTAAAATCCCGGACCAGAAGATTACTGTATTTCAAAAGACCTCCTCCACGGATCTCTTCCGGGTTCCTTGTAGCAATGAGTTTGTATTTCAAGTGGTCCATAGCTTCCTCAAAGTCTCCGTACATGCTCTCGGCAACGACAGACAGCTCTGCGTCTTCCGTCAGTTTGCCATTCTCGTCGCTGTAGACATCCAACACAGTGTCGAGGATGATCTGAAATGAATCTACGCTGAACTCAAACTGCCGCCGCAGAGAGTTGACAAACTTGAGTTCCACATTTTTGCCACTGTTGTTGGACAAAGAGATGAGGCTCCAGCGATCATGATCTGTGGATACTTTCACCATCTTCTGAACGTAAGCCTCCTTCATGGTCTGTGCTGTGATTTTTTCCTTGTTGACACCTTTCGGTAAAAAATCCAAGAGGCAATTCAAGACAGCTTCCTTCACAACTTGAAATTCATGCGCACTTGGAAGCTCCACGCCAAAAATGATGTCCAGGTCTTTGTAGCTGGTGCCATTTTGCTTAACCAGGATGTGACTAGCCGTGGATCCATTCAAGCGAATGTCATGGACAATGATCTGTTTCTTTATCAGTTGCTCTTTGACAACATGAATGATGTCTTTTGGCTTTACCTCTAAAGTTGGAAAATTCCCTCTTCCATGAATGGGGATCACCTCAGTCAGCACTTGATCCAGTATTTTAATCTGTTCCCAGGTGAGATAACTGAATCTGTGATCTAAACCCTCAGTCATCCTGAAATCAGGTGGTCAACTAAGAAGAAAGAACAAAAAGAGGAAGAAGTCAGGAACAGCTTAAAAGTTAATAAATTTGGCAGTGTGGTTGCATGATAAAAACCAGGGGTGAAATCCAAAATTTTTCCCTACCGGTTCTCTGGGCGTGGCTTGGTGGGCGTGGCAGGGAAGGATATTGCAAAATCTCCACCCCACTCCAGGGGAAGGATACTGCAAAATCCCCACCCCTCTCCACTCCTGGGGGAAGGACATTGCAAAATCTCCATTCCCACCCCTCTCTGGGGCCAGCCAGAGGTGATATTTGCTGGTTCTCCAAAGTACTCAAAATTTCCGCTACCGGTTCTCCAGAACCTGTTAGAACCTGCTGGATTTCACCCCTGATAAAAACTCAAGTTAGAATTGATTGACCGATCAATTGATTGATCTGGAGCTGGGGAAGAAATTATAGCTTCAGCAATTCCACTGGCCAAGGAGATATTGACTATGGTCTCCATGCATACCTTCAAGATTTGCATAGGGGCCATTCTCCTCAACTTCAAAACATTTATGAAGGGTTTTAATGCAAATTTATATGTAGCTTTGTAGCTTTTTACTGGACCGAGAACCTTGAATGGCCACTGTTTTGAACCTGGCTTGAGAGAAACTCTGTGTATAAAGTATTGACATAGATGGCCACTTTAGACACCTGCCCCAGGCCTCTAAATCAGGGGTGAAATGTAAAATTTGTTACTACCGGTTCTGTGGACGTAGCTTGGTGGGGGCTGGTGGTAATGTGACTGGGTGGGCATGGCCAACTTCTGGTTTTTTTAAAACTTTTCAAAGCATTTTTTCTAATGCTTTGAAAAGCCTCTCTGCCGATCAGGCAACTCAGCTGGGATCGTCAGAGACTTTTCAAAGAATTTATTTTACCACCTCTTCGGCCAAGAAGTTGCAGGAAAAAATGCTTTGAAAAGCCTCTGAGGATCCCAGCTGAGCCTTGCAATCATCAGAGGCTTTTTTTTTCTTTTAAAAGCATTTTTTCATCAGAAGAGGTTGTAGAAAAAAATGCTTTTAAAAGTAAAAGAAAAAAAAGCCTCTAATGATCGTGCGACTCAGCTGAGCATGGGGCGGGGGGGGGGGCAGGGATTTTTGCTACCGGTTCTCCGAACCACCACCCGCCATCGCTACCGGATCGGGCTACTGGATCCCAGTGTGCCTTTTACCCAGAATGTGTGCAGAATTTTGAACTATTCAAAAACTAAACCAAGGAACTATCTCCTATCTTCTTAGGACTATAACTTTGTTGCTTGAATCTTACGATTGATTTACTTAGTATCCTATTATGATTTATGCTGATTGTTTATTTAGTATCCACAACTATCAGTAAGTGTTGTATCTAATGTTTTATGATGAATGTATTTTTAAAACAACTATGATAATGATCTATCACTATTGTTGTATGCACACTGAGAGCTTATGCACCGCAGACAAATTCCTTGTGTGTCTAATCACACTTAGCCAATAAAGAATTCTAATAATTCTAATTCTAATTCTAATTCTCATTTTCATTCTCATTCTACTAATTCTCATTCTCATTCTCTTAATTCTAATTCTAATAATTCTAATTCTCATAATTCTAATTCTAATAATTCTAATTCTCATAATTCTAATTCTAATAATTCTAATTCTAATAATTCTAATTCTAATAATTCTAATTCTAAACGTCCCATGAGATAGTCTTAGTTTTTTGTTGCAGTTTGAAGTAGAGCAGTTGCCTACCCACAAAAGCACACTGTTAATATATACCATTTCTATTTTATTTTTTTCTCCCCCATCACCTGATTCAAGCAGCATATCGGTTGAGGAGTTCTTGCCTGCTCATTTATCTTAATTTGCTTGCTCCTATTAAATGTGTTGCTGGAGTAGGAATTTCAGATTCCTTTTTTTCCCCCTTGATAGCTTTACTGCTGTTTTTGTGTGTGTGTTCTATTCTGAATCATACCATTAGCTCAGTTGGACTAATAAAAACACACAATTTGCCACTTAGAGGAGCATTAAACCAAGCCAACCACAGGGTGTACTTAACAACCCCATGTTGACATAAGGCACTTCCACACTTACTCTGTGTGCTGCCAGTTTCACCACCCAAACACTCAACTGAGTTCTGCTACTGCAATTTGAAGCCTCGATAAATGCTGGTGGGGCCAGCTACCACCCCCCCACAATTAGAACAGAAACAGAAGCCGACCTTAGTTGTGGGTTTTGTTTTGTTTTTTTCATTTTTGCAATGTTAGCTTTCCACAGCAAGGGATAGAAACTTTCAGTAAAAAGAGGCAAACCAACCACTGTCAGAATAACATCAAAGAAATTCCTGTTTAGCTAGAAACGGAAGAAGAAGAAGAAGAAGAAGAAGAAGAAGAAGAAGAAGAAGAAGA
>WNWU01000035.1:3475903-3503130 GCA_012654045.1 Ptyas mucosa
GGGGGGGGGGGGGGAGCCCTAATAAGCAGGTATATACAAAAAATGAAGGCTATAGCTGAAAGTGTATTGTAAGCCGCCCTGAGTCTCCGGAGAAGGGCAGCATATAAATTGAACTAATAAATAAATAAATAAATAAATAAATAAATAAATAAATAAATAAATAAATATGCTGACCTCGGGTTCAAAGTCTGAAGGCAAAGTGGGGGGTGGGGGAGGGAGAAAAAAACAAATACATCTCAACCAATAAAGTTGGCTATAGAAAGGGGTCTTGAAGTTTCAGCTGCGACCTAAGGGAGAGAAACCTTCTTGGCCAAGATCTGGAGAAGACTAGATTCAAAACTCTTGACTTTCATGCCAGGAGTCCTTATATTTGATCGTGAAGTGTCGGATTACTGTGTTGAACTTCATCTTGGTCAATCTCCTAGTCTCCAGAATGCCTTCCCAATACAAGGACCCCTTTACCCGAGGCTCAAGAGTTTTGAATGTCGTCTTCTCTACCAACCACGTAGATCGCAACAGCATCCCCAATAATAATAATAATAACAACAACAACAACAGCAGCAGGAACTCTAATAGCAAAAAATAAAAATCGATGCTACGAAATGCTGGGGATGTTCTCTCACTCCGAGGTCCCCTGTCTTTCCCGCCTGCTCCTCTGCCCGAAGAGCAAAGTACTCACCGGGACGGCCTCGTAGAAGCGTCAGCTTAAGGTCCCCCCTCTCCCCGCTGGCGTCCCCCAAGCCTGCCGGCGAGGGGGTGGGGAGACGCGCCCCTCACTGCCCTTCTCTTCCCTCCGTTTCCTCCCAGAAATGGACGGCTCAGCCCCGAGCTGGTAAGGACGCCGGGGGGAGAGCAACGATCGCAAGGTACCCCAGCCGGGATCGGGAGGGGAGGGAGGGGGAAGAGAAGCGCGGAGTGGCGGCGCCGAGGCTGCTGTCCTCCTCCACGGTGGTGCTGAAATGCGCCCCGACCCTCCCGCTGGCTCGCCCGCTCGCCCGCCTCCCGCGGCTCAGCCCTTGTAGCGTAAAAGAGTGCCCATGGCAACCCCGCGTCACACAGTTTGAGGTGGGGCTGCCGGACAGGGCTTCCACGCCGCCCTGAGCCCCGGCGGAGAGGGGCGCAGGCGTGGGGTGTGTGTGTGGGGGGGGGGGGGGGAGAGGGCAACCTCTCTCCCACGCGGCCCGGCCGGCAGCCCTTCGCCCGTCCTGGGGTTCAAAAGCGCCACCGCCCTTCCCAAACACGAGCGCAGTCAACTTTCTTTCAGGATGAGGGGTGGGTGGCTGGGAATCTCCCCCTCCCCCCTCCAAAGTCGGCTTGTTTGAGGCCAGCTGGTAGGGCACGTTGTTTACCAAGCCTGGCTTTGCGGGAGGCGCCCCCCCTTTTTTTAAAAAAACGAAAGGTAGGCTCGGAATCCCCGACCGTCACGCCCGATTGAGCCCCCCAGAGCCATCCAAGCCGACCCCGTCCCCATCCCTGTGAAACAGCCGGGTGGTTTCGATGGAGAAACGACGTGCGATAAATATAGGTGACACCCTCAGCGCCGCGGAGAGAGAACGACGCCTTAATAAGCAGGCTTAGAGGAGGATTGTCAGTTCCAGAAATTGAAAAATCACGAGGGGTAAACATGCCAGATAGCTCAATCGATCAGTCTTTCCTTTTCCTGCTTTGCATATTCGGGGACTTTCCCCCTGTACTTTATTATTATGCCAGCAGAGGCTGCTTGCCACCTTGCCAAGATTCAATTTTGAGAATGAAGTGTGAGAATAAAGTCCTAAGCAGAGAATCGCTCAATTCGCGTTCACTTGTAGTGCTCTGAGATTTAGACCAGGTTCACACATGACACCAGTGTATAGTGTGGTTAACTATGGTTTGGGCTAAAGTAAACCACTGCATTGCACAACATATTAACCTGTGAAAACATGGTTTGCAAACCACAGTGGCTGGCTCCCCATAGCTAGTAAGGGAAAGTCAAATGAACCATATCCTTGCTCAGTGGTGAAATCCAATTTTTTTTTACTACCGGTTCTGTGGGCGTGGCTTGGTGGGCATGGCGTGGCTTCGTGGGCGTGGCTTGGCTTGGCGGACATGGCAGGGCAAGGATACTGCAAAATCTCCATTCCCATCCCACTTCGGGGAAGGATACTGCAAAATCTCCATTCCCACCCCACTACTGGGGCCACCCAGAGGTGGTATTTGCCGGTTCTCCGAACTGCTCAAAATTTCCACTACTGGTTCTCCAGAACCAGTCAGAACCTGCTGGACTTCACCCCTGTCCTTGCTTAATGCAGTGTGTGAATCTACAGCCTCAAATTTAAATTCAGGAGAAATATCTCTTTTATCTTTTGTGTCTTCAGGGAACTTTTTTTTTTTAATTTGATTTATATGCCGCCCTTCTCCGGAGACTCAGGGCGGCTTACAATGCGCTAAGCAATAGCCTTCATACTTTTGTATATTTATACAAAGTCAGCCTATTGCCCCCACAAACTGGGTCCTCAACTTAAGCAGAAGAAATGAACCATGTGTATTGGTGGTATTTCAACACCCCCCCAAGTTTTTGATATCAATAACATGTATTGAGTACTCAGGTTGCTAACTTGTTTAAGGAGAGTTGGACAATGGGTCAACTCTAATATGAATGGTTCAATGACAAGGCACATAGGGGCCCTGTCTCACTCAGCCCTTGAATTCTTCAGTTGTCTCTAAGGCCACAAGGACATCTCACAAAGCCTTGGCCCACCTGCTCCTGAAGAGCTGCCATCAATTCTAAGAGAGGAAAAACAATGATGTATTCAATGTATTGGGAATAATAGTATGGACTGTGCCAAATTACTTTTTAATTTAAAATTAATTCTAGGTTCTACCATATCTCACAACCTAAAATGGACACCCAACATCAAAAACGTCATCAAAAAAGCTCAACAAAGAATGTTCTTTCTGCGCCAACTCAGGAAGCTCAAACTGCCCAAAGAGCTGCTGATACAGTTCTACAGAGGAATTATTGAGTCTGTCAACTGCACCTCTATAACTGTCTGGATTGGCTCCGCAACCCAACAAGACACACAGATTTCAACGGATAATTAAAACTGCAGAAAAAACAATGGCTACCAACCTGCCTTCCATTGAGGACCTGTATACTGCACGAGTCAAAAAGAGGGCTGTGAAAATATTTACAGATCCCTCCCATCCTGGACATAAACTGTTTCAACTCCTACTCTCAAAATGTTGAATAGATCAATATGTTAAATAGTAAGAATTATATGTCACGGGGAGGGGGGGGCATCAGGATTTTAGAGATGCTTAGGTGGGGCATGGCCAAAAAAGGGTTGGGAACCACTGGTCTAAAACTATGGTCATTCCAAGCTTTAAAAAAAATGAATAGGATGCTGTTTTTCCCAGTTCACTGAAATAGGATGCAAAGAACCTTTTTCTTGTTCTTAAATCTCACAGCATTAGAGACGTGATGTAGCAGTTCATAAACCGCTAAAATTCCAGAAGGCATAGCAAGGCATATTTTAATTTTAATATTTCTTGTTAAAAAGCTTTCACCTTTTTGCTTTTCCATTTCAGTAATAAAAGCAAAATGAATGAGCCAATAACAGAATAAATAGTTGAAAGTCCCTGTTGGGGTTCCAAGTAACACCCTCAACGAAAGAAGACTCCCAGGCTTGAAGTTCCTCAAAGTTCCATTTTTTTAGAGATGTCCTATCAGAACATCTGGGAAAACTTGAATCTGAAAGCTTCCAGGTTTTCCCCCCTCCCCAAAGAAAAGTTCAAGTCCCTGCCCAACACCCACAAATCCATTACATGGTCCAATCAAAACACCGTCCCAACTGGAGATGCCTCCCAGTTCCATCCTTCCAGGTGCAGGGCAAGATATCCTTGTCTTGTGGACCGCCAGCGGCCTGCACAGATCGTGGCTGATCCCGACGATGAGGAGGCTGGTGTGGGGTTGCGCCAGCAGCCGGCGCAGCCGGCGCTCGCGTCAGACAGCGAGGAGGCTGAAGAGGATGTGGTGCCAGAGGCAGAGACTCAGCCTGGGCCTTCAGAATCTCCAGAGGCTCCTTCAAGTGGAGAGAGCAAAGTGGAGGAGCCTCTCCTCAATGCTCGAGCACGCAGGGCTACCAAAAGGCAGGAGTGGCTACTCAGGAGGAGGAGGTCTCCTTGAGAGTAAGGTTTGAGGATAATTGGCCACTCCCTTAGCCTATTTAAGTCACACGCAGTTAGTAATTTCTTGCTGGAAACAACGTGTAATTATTAAAGAGCATTTTTGAAGAGTGAGTGTCTTATTGTATCTTGTCTTCTGGGCTGGTTGCCAACCTTTTCCGGACTTTGTTTATTCTTGGTACATTATAACTTTGATAAGGACCGTTGGTGTGTGCCACAATCCTTGGGAATCCGGAGCTGGGGCAGAACACCCTGACTCTCTGAGAAAGGAATGTTATTACGACTATATACCACCCATGCTCCATACAATTGCCCCCTCCCAGTTTCCCACAGCAGTAAACATGGCCGGTCTGAAGGCCTAATGCAAAAGATGGCTTCCAGGCCTGACAGTCCCCTCTATCCATATTCAACTTCAAGGGCCAAATGATGGAGCCAGTCTGATGAGATTCCTGTAATATTGCGTCCCTTTCTAGACCGGGATTCCTTACGCACAGTCACTCAAGCCCTAGTCATTTCCCGACTTGACTACTGCAATGCTCTCTACGTGGGGCTCCCCTTGAAGTGCACCCGGAAGCTCCAACTGGTCCAGAATGCGGCCGCGCAAGTAATTATGGGAGCAACATGGCGCTCACATGTAACACCTCTTCTACGCAAGCTGCACTGGCTTCCGGTGGCCTTCCGAGTGCGCTTCAAGGTGTTGGTTCTTACCTTTAAAGTGCTCCATGGCTTAGGACCTGAGTACTTACAAGACCACCTACTGCAACCGATAACCTCCCACCAACCAATACGCTCTCACAGAGTAGGCCTACTCATAGTACCATCATTAAAACAATGTCGTCTAGTAGTTCCAAGGGAGAGAGCCTTCTCTGTGGGGGCACCTACTCTTTGGAACAAAATACCCCCTGGAATAAGAATAATCCCAGATCTTCGCACTTTCCGATGTGCCCTGAAGACCTTTCTGTTTCAACAAGCAGGGCTAGCATAAACACCTAAATTCTATGCCAAGGTCTTAGCAGATACACCAAGTTGACTCAATTTATTACTGTTTATATAAAAAAAAATATTATATGTATATGAAATCTTAATCTGTTCACCGCCCTGAGTCCTTCGGTAGAACGGCGGTATAGAAATTCAATAAATAAAATAAAAATAAATATAGTGATCAACAATAAAGAAACTGCTTTAGCCTATTCATGAAGTTGGTTTGGTCCTTGTGCCCAACAAGCCTATATTACCGTATATACTCGAGCATAAGCTGACCCGAATATAAGCTGAGACCCCCAATTTTACCACAAAAAACTGAGAAAACTTATTGACTCGAGTATAAGCCGGGGGTGGGAAATGCAGTGGCCACTGGTAAATTTCAAAATAAAAAAAGACTGGTCAAAAGTGCAAGGACCTGTCAGAAATCACTTTTTTCAGCCCTCTGGGTAGTCCTTTTGTGCATATGGACTACTTAGAGGGCTGAAAAAGTAATTTTTGACTGGTCCTCGCACTTGTGACCAGTCCTCGAACTTATGACTGTCCTCACATTTTACATTTTTGCCCTATCTTATCACCATGGTGAAGAGAAGCAGCTGTGAAATGAGTGACATGGTTGTTAAGAATGCTACAATGGGCATAAATGATGACCAGTCATAAGTGCGAAGACCGGTCAAAAGTGCGAGGACCTGTCAGAAATCACTTTTTTCAGCCCTCTGGGTAGTCCTTTTGTGCATATGCACTACTCAGAGGGCTGAAAAAGTAATTTTTGACAGTCCTCGCACTTGTGACCAGTCCTCGAACTTACGACTGTCCTCACATTTTACATTTTTGCCCTATCTTATCACCATTTCTCTCTCCCCCTCTTTCTCTCTCTCTCTCCTCCACTCTTTCTCTCATTCTCTTTCTCCCCCCCTTCCTCAAAGAGAGAGGTGGTAGGTTTGAGGAGAAAGATTGCTGTACAATAAAAAAGATGAAAGGGAAGAAAACCAACCCCAAACACATATAAAGATATTAAGATAAAGAATGAATTGCTAAACTTTAAAGAATAAAAGAGAACAAATATGAATAAATAGCAATAATTAGAAACACACATGCAAACATACAATGTATTTTCTTTGAACAGAGTATTTGGCCGGTTCACAAATTTAAACAGTGTTCAGTCATTTCACTTAAATTTACAATTTCTATATTTCCTTTTTGCCATATTTATTCCTCATCTATTTTTTAAAAAAACCAATATTACCCTTCATCCTCATCTCTAATCTTAATCAAATTCAATTTTTCACTTCTATTCTATATTATACCCCTTCCCATTGTCATCTATTTTTATATCCATCCTCACATTGGTTAATTATATAATATTACAGTTGTTCAATACAAATTCAACATTTTAATAGAAATCAATTAGTTATATAACTATCTTTTTTGTATATTAATCAATATGAACATGAATATTCCAATTATTTCCATGCAATCCAATTTCTTACAAATCAATTATTTATATTTACCAATAATAATAAACCAAATAATTTCCCCCATATATTCTTCCAAACCACAACTTAACCATTTCTGCTTTCAACACAATATACAATTAATAGTATCTCAATTATTACAGTTCCCTAGTTAAGTAGAGCTTTTTCTTTTGTGCTTTAAAATCTTGAACTCTCCTCTTTTGCCATTTGCCATGAATTTCCCATTGTTTGCACCTACTTTTTTTGATGAGGAAAAAGAAATCTGCCTTTCCAACGTTGCAAGCAAAAGAAAAAGAAAAAGAAATCTCTCTCTGCCTCATTTTGTCACCTTGCAGCAAAGACCCTGCTTTAGTTTCAGTTTCGCTTTTTTAGCCTAGCTGGGAGGGGGAGGGAAAATGCTCCAGCAATTTACCTCTTTGCAGCTAGCTAGCAACAGAGTCCCGGTAAAACAGCTGAGTCAGGAGGCTCTTCAAATCAACTTATGGTAATTAACCTATACTGACGCTGAAAGGGGCTGTTTTTTCTATTTTTGCAGACAGGGGTCTACTCATTTGTTTTCTTTTAAAAAGGCTTTTTTTTTCATGACTCGAATATAAGCCGAGGGGGGCTTTTTCAGCCTGAAAAACGTGCTGAAAAACTCGGCTTATATTCGAGTATATACAGTATACAGGTAGTCCTCGACTTTCAACAGTTCATTTAGTGACCATTCAAAGCTACAAAGGTACTGACAAAGGTTTTTTATGCTTACAACCATGGGAAACCATTGTAGCATCCCCATGGTCATGTGATCAAAATTTACACCTTTGGCAACCGACCCATATTTATGACGGTGGCGGCATCCTGGGGTCATGTGACCTAGTAGGCCTCCCTGCAGCCTCCTTGGAGCAAAAACAGGCTGTGGAGGGCCCTTTTTCAACCTCCCCGGGCTCCAAAGGCTCTCTGGAGGCTGGAAATAGGCTGATTTTCCTGCTGTACAGGTCTCTGGGACGCCCGTTTTCCACCTCCCTGGGCTGCACGTGCCCCCTGCACTTATCTGGGATCCAAAATAGGCCGCGTGAGGATTCCTGGGAGGGGCGGGGTTGGGCAGGGCCAGCCAGCCGTTCGCCGAACTGGACATAAAATTAACATCTGGTTCGCATGAACCGGTCAGAACTGGCTGAATCCCACCTCTGGTCACAAGTCATTTTATTCAGTGCCATTGTAATTTTAAACTGTCACTAAATGAACAGTTGTAAGTTGAGGGCTACCTGTATACATTTTTAAAACTGCTAAGCCACAACAGAGTTACTTTGGTCCCAGTTTACTATGTGAATTCAGCCTCTACCATTTCTTATCCAAGATGTACAGCATAGTTATATGCTGTTCAATTGTAGCTTGATTAACAAACTCCAAATGATAGCTTGATAAACAAACTCTGAATTACAGCTTGATAAACTCCGAATTATAGCTTGATAAACAAACTCTGAATTATAGCTGATAAACAAATTCTGAATTATAGTTTGATAAATTCCAAATTATAGCTTGATAAACAAACTCTGAATTATAACTTGATAAACAAACTCTGAATAAACTCCAAATACATTGATAAACTCCAAATTACAGCTTGATAAACAAACTCTGAATTATAGCTTGATAAACAAACTCTGAATTATAGCTTGATAAGCAAACACTGAATTATAGCTTTATTAACAAACTCCGAATTATAGCTTGATAAACAAACTCCAACATAGGAATGCAGATTTTGAATGGAGATTTCAATTTCCGATGCCATCTATCAAACTAAGAACCTCAAGAGAAAAAAGAATTACTTAAGATGTAAGTTTCAATCCACTTGCTCTTTGCTGCCCTATGAAGTAATTTACTTTTTTACTCTTGGATACTGGCTTCATATTCAAAATATTAGTCAGCAATGAATCAACCGCTTGGACCAATGATGAGTAACTATTACAACAATCCATTTTGTAAGACAAATGCCATGCCCTTCTTCTGCTTGGGCTGAATAAATCAATTAGTCTTTTACTTTCCTGTTCACATCCTTCCCGGCAAAGTTGGGTTAAAGTGCAGTAAACCAGAAAGTACTTGATGATAACTCAGGTAAGGATAAAGGAACACAATCTAAGCCCACCCCCACTCACCCCACCAAATTTTGGGTGAGATAACAAAGCCTCTTTAAGCATTACTTGACAGAACTGAGAGAACTCATAGGTGCCTTGGGATTAGCCATAACAACTGTATTTAATTCAATTTAAACTAAATTATATAAAAAGTTAAAGATTTCTCTGTCGCAGTCATGTCTGCTTCTAGGGGGAAGTGCTCATCTCTGTTTCTTGGCCGAGGGAGCTAGCAGTCTGAAGAATTTTCCGTGATCATGTGGCCAGCATCACCATATGCTGTTATCTTCCCACCAAAGGGGTATCGTTTGATCTACTCGCATTTGCATGCTTTCGAACTGCTAGGTGGGCAGGAGCTGAGGCAGGCAACGGGAGCTCACCCCATTGTGCGGCGCACAGGTCTTGAACCTGGGCTGTCAGCTTCCCAGCCGACAAACTCAGTGTCTTTAACCGCTGAGCCATCGCACCCTCTCAAATTATGTAAAGCATTCATTAAATCCAAATTAGCTTTTGCCCTGACTTTATCCATTTCTGGAAATGAAGGCATGAGCATGCTAATCAAAAAAACAAAGGTCTAAAAAGAAGTTGCACACTCTTGAATTAAAGCCTGGTCATATCATATATAGTATATTATATATGAGATTTTGGATGGATGGATGGATGGGTGGGTAGGTGGGTGGATGGGTGGGTGAATGGATGGATGGGTGGATGGATGGATGAATGGATGGATGGGTGGATGGATGGATGGATGGATGGATGGATGGATGGGTGGATGGGTGGATGAATGGGTGGATGGGTGGATGGATGAGTGGGTGGGTGGGTGGATGGGTGGATGGATGGATGGATGGATGGGTGGGTGGATGGGTGGGTGGATGGATGGATGGGTGGATGGATGGATGGATGGGTGGATGGATGGGTGGATGGGTGGATGGATGGGTGGATGGATGGGTGGATGGACGGATAGACAGACAGACAGACAGACAGACATTGAGCATTGAGGGAAGGGGAACAGCTTGCCTTCAGAAGTTGTGGGAGCTTCATCAGTGGAGGCTTCCAAGAAGAGACTGGACTGCCATCTGTCAGAAATGGTGTAGGGTCTCCTGCTTGAGTGGGGGGAGGGGTGTTGGACTAGATGACTTACAAGGTCCCTTCCAACTCTGTTATTCTGTTATTATAGGAATTAAGCCCTTGAAGACATGCTTTGTATTTTGGCTAATGGAGTGTGCTATTCTCTACCATTAAGACTTGCCTGGAGCATGTCCAACCTCAAGAGTCTTGATGAAGATGGAGCTGCAGACAAGCAAGGTTACCTGAGCCATGCCTCTTGTGGCCAGAAATGCCGAATGCTGAATCACCTGGCTAGATACCCTCTTCTGATAGGGGACTTGAATTGTTTCCCAGACTGGAACAGACAAACCAACAAGCCAAGTCCAATAAATATCTTTCATTTTCTGGATGAGAACTGTGGAGGATACAATGTTGAGTGGGAAGATGAAAAGTCTGGATTTGCAGAGATCTCTAGGGTGCTGAATTAACACACTTCAAAGACTTCAAGTAATAGAATCAGTCTGGTTCTATGTAGCTTTGCCCAGAACCAAACTCAGCTGTGTCCAAAAGTGCATTCGTGGATCACCCTGAAAGTTTTTGGTTCTTCTCCAGCTATTCTCTGTATGCTAGAGTTGCATAACTAATGTTCAGTTGCAAAATTCACTGAACAAACGTGTCGCTTAGCAACATAAATTTTGGGTTCAATGGCGGTTGTACGTCGAGGACTACCCGTTGTGAAATAGGAGGATCCCTCCATAAGTCCCTTGTTGTGTTCCCTTGAACTTGGAGCCAGTCCAGTGTGCAAGACGAACATGCTGTGTCAGAGTCTGGCGAACCTCCAAAGGGAATTCACAGATGGTTCTCTAAGAATCAGGTCAAGGATAAAACAGTGCGTGTTGGGAGGGGAGGGAGATTGGCCAAGGGATGGGAGATGGCAGCCAGCCTGACAAAGGCATAAAGCAGTACATAAAGTATCAAGGTGAACATCTCATAACTGGCAACCCAGCCCAGGAGGCAAGAAACATGGAGAAAAGCATTAACCCAGGAGCTTAAGGAATGGATGATAAATGAGAACATTCCTCTTGATTTTCAAGATTCTGTATTTAATATCGGAGAGCAATATTATAGATACCGTATTTTTCGGAGTATAAGACGCATTTCCTCCCCCCCTAAAAGGGAGTGAAAATTTAGGTGTGTCTTATACACTGAATGTAGCCCCACCCACCCACTGGCCCCCACCCTTTGGCCTCTACCTCGCAGCAGTTACCTCCTTGCAAGCAAACAGCAAGAAAAAAACAGCTCCTTTCAGCTTCAGCACAGCCTAATTAGCACAAGTCGATTGGATCGGCCTCCTGACTCTCAGCTGTTTTGTGGGGGCCTCTGCCGCTTGCTGCAAGGAGGTAAATTGCTGGAGCAGATTTTTTTTCCCCCTTGTGCTAATCAAGCTATGCTGAAAACGAAAATGAAAGTAAAACAGGCTGTTTGCTGTAATGAGGCAAAATTGCGCAGAGGCAGATTTCTTTTTCTTCTTTTGCTCACCAAAAAAGGTAGGTGCGTCTTATACTCCGGTGCACCTTATACTCTGAAAAATACGGTACTTGACAGAAGTCTATACTGTATAGTGCTTCCTTCTTTGATCACAGCTGGCTGGGTGAGACTTGGTATAAGGGAAGTTCAAAGGGATAGGGAAGTGGGGACCAAAAGAGATTTGGTGGGGGAATATGAAACTAGTAATCTCTACTGCGTATAAAGAAAACATCTACAAGATGCTATACAGATGGCACCTTCCCTCTGATAGATTGGCTAAAATGTTTACTGGACAGCCTGCTGAATGCGGTGGCCCCTATTATCATCAATGGTGGACGTGTCCAGTAGCAGTTAAATTTTGGGAGAAAATCAAAAAATGGCTTAATGAGATTTTAAACCAAGAGATTGAATGGCGACCAGAGACATGCTTGCTCGGCTCCAAACCGGAAAATATCAAAAAAAGACTCATGGTACCTTGCACTACATATTATCACAGCAGCGAGATTAACATTTGCCCAACTCTGGAAAGACAAAAATACCCCATCAGAGGAAACAATAATAAAGAAGATTTTGGATTGTGCGGAAGGAGATAAATTAACAAAAAAACTGAAAGATAGAGACCAAACGCAAACATGTTTATCTTGGGAAAAACTGTATATCTGGATATCGAAGAGAATATCACAACGCAAGTTAGATTAGGAGGTGTATTTACTGAAAACTTTATGTTATACAATTAAAGTGAGGTTGGATAGATCTGATTGATTTGTAAATCTGAACTAGGTTGTTCTGTCTCCCCCGGAATGCAATATAGATCTATTGTTATCAAATACTATGCATGTATGTTCTTTGTTTTGTTGTTCTGTTTGTCATTTGTATGGTGTGTTGTCTCTTTTTTTAATGACAAATGTAAATAAAGATTATTTTTTTTAAAAAAAGGAAGTGGGGACCAAGTCTGCAAAATTAATATTTATTCTCACCAGTTTTTTTTTTAATTGGCTGCAGCTAGTGACCCACTGAGCCAGCAATTAACCAATCCCATATTTCCTATCTTTGCTAACCCAATGAACTTAGTCCCAAAGGGGCTTTTTGCAGGAGGCAACTGGACTTCCTTGTTTTTTCTTTGAAGACGTTTCGCTTCTCATCCAAGGAGCTTCTTCAGCTCTGACAGTGGGGAATGGAAGGGTTTATATTCCTTGCAGACAGCTGGCCATTGGCATCCTTTTAGAGGGTCAATGAAGTAAGGTATATCTTACCAATGAAGTTAGCTTATACAGCTAGTCTTCGACTTACAACAGTTCGTTAATGGCTGCTCAGTGTTACATCCCTGGAAAAAGGTGACCGATGACCATTTTTCACACTTACAATGGTTGCAACTGCCCCCTGTGGTCACGCGATCAAAATTCAGACTTGACAACTGACTTACATTCACAACGGAGGTAGGATGTCATACGATCCCTTTTGTAAGATTCACCTAACAACCGTGTTACTAACTTAACAACTGAGGTGATTCACTTAACCGCGGTGGCAAAAGGCAGGTCCTACAACGGGGCGAATTCGCTTAACTGTCTCACTTCTGTCTTACTTAGCAACAGAATTTTTGGGGCTGATCGTGGTCGTAAGTCTAGGGTTACCTGTAGATCGGTATCTCCTAGGTACAGAACTGGGTTAAGTAAACCTCATCCAAGGGTAAGCGTGTTGAGTAAATAGTCATAAGCAGCAGATTAATGATTTAAGATTCCGCCCCAACTTGAAGACAATTCAGGATGATTCCAGTTGTGCAAGACAAAAAAGAATTTGAAGAGCTGCTCCTTCCGGCTGGAAAGGAAGGCCAGCCCTGGTTTTGGAACCCAACCAGCCCCCCTGGCTTAGCTTGGCAGTATGAAGACAAAACTGATGACATCAATAGAGACCAGAAAGACACGGAGACGGAGCACCAAACTTTCTCTCTCTCTGATGGAATGGCATATCAGTAGGAAATGACAAGGCTGCAGCTGCCACCTCCAATGACGTCAAAGCACCCTTGCCTTTTCTGAGACATGACGTCAAGGAGAGGTGACTCATTCTAGATAGAAGGAAAGCAGGAACCTTAGTTGGTTCTATATTTAAACACTCAAAAGGAAGGAAATGTACCTTGGGCAGGATTGGACGTTTCCTTTCTGAAAGATTATATTGTTGGGACATGGATGCGACCACCCACCAGCTCTTTTGATAGAAAGGAAATGGAATGAATTATGGTCACAAGCTCTCTGACAATTTCATGCTACATAAACGCTCCCCAGGAATAGCATGGCCTCACAGGCAGCTCAAAATAGATGAAACCTGTAACAAGAATTCTAAAAGAAATAGAGGAGGGGGAGGACTTAAGAAGGAGGATGGACTTAAGGTTGTTGAGTTCATACACTGGACAGTATCGCTGGCAAATCCTAATGTCATTGTGGGTTGGTGCAAACTTCTCTGATGAAAAAAAGTAGCGTTGACCTTGGGCAGCGATGGCTTTTTCCAGATCAAGTGCCCAAAGCATGCGGGCATGCGAACCCCCCAAATGCAAGGCGCCCATGGCCCCCACACATGCGGCCCGTCCTCCGTGCATGTCCGTGCACCCCACACATGCACCCCACCTCCTCACGCATGCACGCACCCCCCCCCACAGACCCGATCCCCCCCGTGCATGCACGGCAGAGACCCAAAGACAAACTGGCTGTCAGGAGGTGCGTGCAAATGCGCGGTGGAGCTGAACTGGGGTGATGGCTTGCGTACCCACAGAGAAGGCGCTACATGCCACCTGTGGCACATCTGCCATAGGTTCACCATCACGGACCTTGGGCATAAAGAAAGAGGGAACGAGCCATGAAGGAGGGCTGTGCAAAAACGTTTATACAGTCCCAAGGAAGAGGGAAACGTGAGGAATGTAAAATAACTGTGCCTTGATTTTGTTTAGTAGAAAATGAGACAGAAAGAGTTGGAAAGGGCTTTCAAGATTGTTTTTCTACCTTACTACAATAAAGAGTATCCATTCCGTGCCTTACTTGTTTCTTGACCCCACCTTAGCATTGAAACATCTTATTTAACTCAAGACATGAATAAATCACAACAGGAACATTTATTTAGCACAGGGATCAGCAACCTGTGGCTCTGGAGCCACATGTGGCTCTTTCATCCCTCTGCTGCAGCTCCTTGTCGCTGGTCGGCTCCACAATTGATAGGCTTTTTGGTTAGGACAGGTAGAGGAAAAAGGACGCTGCGCTAAGAGGAGACTCTATGGTGGGGGAACCAGACTTCCGGTAGGCTTCAGAATTGAACAGGGGGCTTCCAGTTAGGACCTTTGTGGCTCTTTGAGTGTTTAAGATTGCTGACCCCTGATTTAGCATATGGCGCAACTGGGAAAACACACTGTATAACACACTAAAGCCCAAAGCAAACTTTGCAAACCACAATAGCTGGAGTCCGCAAAACCCACCAATCCAAACAAAGCAGGGACCAGCTTAAATATTGCCAGTTGCAACATTGATTTAAGTAGTAATGCTCAAGACAAATGAAAGTCCACTTTAGAGACTTTTCAGCAACTAGAGATTATAACAATGACAATTATATCTCTTTAAGGAGACCTAATTAAATAAGCTTTGATCGGACCACTTATGTATCTTCAAGTTTACAGATAAGGAGAATCCGCTCTTCATGCTGTGGACTTTGACTGGGGAAGGGGAAAGAGAAATGCTGAACAGAGATGGTCACAGATCCCTGCTTCAACACAGGTGGGGGTTCTTTGCGGTAGGGGAGACAGGAAGAACTGGGAGAAACAAAAGAAAGAGGGATAGGGAGGGAGGAGAGCAGAAAGAAGGGAGGAACAAAGGGAAGAGAGAAAGCAAGGAAAGAGCAGTGAGTTGGACTAGGTCTGCAACCTTAAACACTCAAAGAGCCATTTGGACCCATTTCCCACAGAAAAGAAAACACCGGGAGCCACAAAACCTTTCCCGTGCCGGACTATTTCTTGAGCGGCCGCAAAACTAGCATATACCTGTATAGTTGAAATAAACGTTGTTTTCTTCTGAAACTTTTCTTGGATTTATCCATGGTTGGCTTACCAGGGGTTGAAAAGCTCAATAAATTGCGTGCCGGCGGGTGTCACACATTGGCGGTTGTGACGCATATTTTGAGTGACAGGGAGCCGCAGCAGAGGGATGAAAGAGCCACATGCGGCTCCAGAGCCGCAGGTCGCTGACCCCTGGATTAGAAGGTGTCTAAGGTCCCTTCCAATCTTATTCTGCATTTTGTTTGTTCCTAGCTCTAACCAAGACAGCCTATGGAGGAAGCAAAGTAACTTTTCTCCTTTCTGCTGTTCTTCAAGCTCAGAAAACCCATTTCCCCAGCCTCGTTTGCAACACAACCACAAAGCAGGTTAAGGTAAAAGCCAGTTATTACCTTTTTACAATGCATAGATTTTTAGAGTTGTGTGAACAAGTGGTGGGATTCAATTTTTTTTACTACCGATTCTGTGGGTGTGGCTTAGTGGACGTGGCAGGGGAAGGATACTATAAAATCTCCAATTCCTCCGCACTCCAGGGGAAGGATACTGCAAAATCCCCATTTCCTCCTGATCAGCTGGGACTCGGGAGGCAGAGAATAGATGGGGACAGGGCCAGTCAGAGGGGGTATTTACCGGTTCTCCAAACTATTTAAAATATCCGCTACCGGTTCTCCAGAACTGGTCAAAACCTGCTGAATACCACCTCTGGTGTGAACCCAGTCAGAAGGAGGCTTAATCTGCAAGTCATAGTTAAGCAAACTAAAGCTTAGGATAATGTGCAAAACCAGCAAAAGCCATTGGCTCAGAATCAGGCATAAAGCAGATAAAGATTCAGACCCAATTCTCCTGTAATCGGAGTAACAAGTGGACAGCTTCCCACTTAAAGAACAGAAGTCCTCATCCAGGTAAAAAGAAACTCCAGTGCAGCTTTCACACAGCCAAAATGACAAGAGTGCATGCGGAGTTACAGTAGAAGTAGCTGTTATTTACACAAATTGAATTAACACATCTTGCTAAATCATGGCCTTTTAAAAATACACTTTGCTGAACAAGCCATAGTGGCCTTCTTCCTGTACATTCTCAACCAACATTTACGAATCACAACAATCTCTGAAACAATCTTCAGGGCAAAACCAAACAAACCACATTGAATAAGAGGAGTAGGCCACATATTTCACTTTTAACTTCTGATGTAGCATGAGCTATGTCAGTCAAGGGGGAAGTATTACAGGTGGGCCTTGACTTACATTCATTTGTTT
Source organism: Ptyas mucosa (assembly GCA_012654045.1). Classification (NCBI taxonomy): domain Eukaryota; kingdom Metazoa; phylum Chordata; class Lepidosauria; order Squamata; family Colubridae; genus Ptyas; species Ptyas mucosa. Next base: position 3,492,492 of record WNWU01000035.1, read on the forward strand.
GGTGACTGAAGTTACAACGGCACAGAAAAATGTGACTTATGACCATGTTCAGTTACAATCGAGCAGTATCCATAGGGTTAGTCATGTGATCTAAATCCGGGCACGTGGCAACTGGCATGCATTTTATACCGGTTGCAATGTCATGTGATCAACTTTTGCAACCTTCTGACAAGGAAAGTCAATGGAGAAGCCAGATTCACTTCACAACCATGTCATTAATTTAATTTAAATGGGGGGAAACTCACTTAACTGTCTTGCTTAGCAATGGAAATTTTGGGTTCAACTGTACTTGTAAGTCAGCAACTGGTTATTTGTATAAAAATATGGGTGGAAAAAAAGCACAATTGGGATATTTTAAAAAAAAGGAAAATTACTTTCAATTGCTCAATCTGATTAAAGAAACAGTCACATTTTAGGTTTTTTTGGCAACGTCGAAGCCAGAGTTTTTCAATCTTGGCAACTTTAAACTGTGTGGACTTCAAAACCCGGAATTCCACACTCAAGTTGGGTGAAGAATTCTGGGACTTAAAATCCACACATCTTAAAGTTGCCAAGATTGGAAAACACTGGTCTAAGCATTTTCTATGTGTAAGAAGTCATTCATACCGGATCATATGAGTCAAATTGTCATTGCTAGATGTTATTTAAGCCATCTCTGGTATGTCATTCCTGCATCATTGGGATTGATTGATTGATTGATGAGAATAAAAGTTGTTAGAATAAAAGTCTTAAGTGATACAGCCCAATCGAAGATTAGCTAACTGAAGGGGAATTAAGTCTCCAAATTCCAGCATGTTGGCCGAATCCAAAAGGAAGTGATTGATAAAAATTGAACTCCCTTTGAAACGAAAGGCAGCAAACCATAATAAAGAAGTAAAAGAGTCTCCTAAGATAGACCGAAATATACTGTATGTTTAATTTTCAGCAGCTGGCTGTAAAAACAAAATCCAACCATAGCAATGAGTCTTCAGAGCAAACATTCAACTCAAGCACGGTAACCTAAGGGCTTTTTTTTCAGAAGGATCAGATTCCCCCTATATTGCAACTTCAGGGAAAAGATTCTCCTCTTGAAGAGTCTGTATCATGAAAATGGCTAGATTCTCTCGCAGAATCCAGTGTTTCTCCCGAAGGCTCCTCTTCCACTTCCCCTGACATTTGTTCAATGTAATTTTGGTTTAGCTCTTCTTCAAACTCATGCTGAACATCATTAGATATATTGCTGGCAATTACTGCTTCTTCGGCTGCACCCTCCACTTCTTCCAAGACCAGATCGAAGAGGGATCGACGAGAAGCTGTTGATCTTCTTCCACTCAATTTGACCCTTGGAGAAAAACAAATCGCAGCCATTGGCCTGTTGGTCTTTGGCGTGGACATACAAATTCCCTCTGGCTTCTCCTCATCCAGTTCATCTATTAATTCATCATTTTCCTCTTCCTCATCTGAAACAATAATTGCAGGACGCTTCTTTTTCCCCAGCCCAAAACTGTCTCTACTATCACATGGATCATTGGAATCATCCATGATCACAGAGCCCTCTGCACCATTGCTAGTCTGGAGGCCTCTGTGACTCCCATGTTCTCTCCCAATTGATTCAGTTGCAGAGCTACAATAGCTATCCAACCTCAGCTGGAATCCTACATTTTCTGTCTCCTCTAATGATATGTGTTCTTCTGCAAAGGATTGTGGTCCATTCTCAGAATCCTCCAAGGCAAGGTTGAAATTGACCTGATAGTGAGAGGAAATATCAAGAGACTTGAGCTGCGCAGTTTCTCTTGTGCCAGAGTTCTGCAGCAAGCTGCTTTCTGTCATTTCGCTAAGCATGGTCTCCTGTGGTGCCACAGCATCTAGTTCCTTAATGTCGCAGGCATCTCCATGAAAACCATCAAGTGACATGTCAGCCTGAGTTTGGTGCATGCCACTATCTGAAGGATATGCAATGGAGTCCTGCAGCAGTTTCATGTGGACATCTTTAAGCTCATTTCTTGCTTCTGGAGATGGATCGCAAGAGATCATTTTGGATTCAGAGTTGACACTGCCTTCGATAGATAATGAAATAGCTTGGAGAAGAGGAGATACAACATTTAGACTCTCGTTTTGCTCATCTGCTTGCAGTCTGGTTGGTAGATACTCTTTGTTTTTGGAATGCAGAACGTCCGTATTGATTGTATGGAAAACCATTTGCTCATCATCCTTATCCTGGGCAGGCAGTTCAGAGATTGCACTGGATTCAGGACTGTAGTCCTCCTTGTTAGATACTGAATGAGTCTGAAAAGGGGACAAAAGACCTGTCCCAGGCTTTAGTTCACCCGCTTGGAAGCTGGGAAATTGCTCTTCTTTCTCCTCAGAAGGCAAAGCATCTTCCGTATTAGAAATAATCTGAAGCATTTGCTCATCATCCACGTCTTCAACAACCAGACTGGTCATTTTAGAGCTTAAATTGACCATATCACTAACAACGTCATTGTCATCATCGCTTACAAATTCAATCACTTCATTACTGATGACAGGACTAATAAATACAGGTGGGGTAACCAGAGAACTTGGAGGATGGGTTGGTGACTTCTTCATGGATGGAATGGGTGGTGCCACAACTGTTGGGTTTGTCCTTTCGGACATGGATGGCCCAAGAGTGTCACCTGGTGAAGACTTGGATGGTTTTGTTTTTGGCTGGATGGATGAGTCTATATCTCTCAGCCATGCTCCTTCAGTCGTGTTTCTGATATTTCTCCTGTGCTGATAGTGAGAGGAAATATCAAGAGACTTGAATTGCATAGTTTCTCTCGTGTCAGATTTTTGCAATGTGATGCTTTCTGTCATTTTGCTAAGCATGGTCTCCTGTGGTGCGACAGCTTCTAGTTCATTAATTTCACAGGCATCTCCATGAAGAACCTCAAGTGACATGTCAGCCTGAGTTTGGTGCATGCTACCATCTGAAGGGTACGCAATGGAGTCCTGCAGCAGTTTCATCTGGACATCTTTAAGCTCACTTCTTGCTTCTGGAGATGGATCGCAAGAGATCATTTTGGATTCAGAGTTGACACTACCTTTGATAGATAATGAAGTAGCTTGGGGAAGAGAAGATACAACATTTAGACTCTCGTTTTGCTCATCTGTTTGCAGTCTGGTTTGTTGATATTCTCTTTTTATAGAATGCAGAACTTCCGTATTGATTGTATGAAAAACCATTTGCTCATCATCCTTATCCTGGGCAGACAGTTCAGAGATTGCTCTCGATTCAGGACTGTAGTCCTCCTTGTTAGATATTGAATGAGTCTGAAAAGGGGACACAAGACCTGTCCCAGGCTTTAGTTCACATGCTTGGAAGCTGGGAAATTGCTGTTCTTCCTCCACAGAAGGCAAAGCATCTTCCATATTAGAAATAATCTGAAGCATTTGCTCATCATCCACGTCTTCAACAACAAGACTGGTCATTTTAGAGCTCAAATTTACCATATCACTAACAACATCGTTGTCATCGTCACTTGTAAGATCAATAACCTCATTACTGAGTACAGGACTAATAAATACAGGTGGGGTAACCACAGGAGTTGGAGATTTCTTCATGGATGGAATGGGTGGTGCCACAACTGTTGGGTTTGTCCTTTCGGACATAGATGGCCCAAGAGTTTCACCTGGTGAAGACTTGGATGGTTTTGTTTTTGGCTGGGTGGATGAGTCTATATCTCTCAGCCATGCTCCTTCAGTCGTGTTTCTGATATTTCTCATGTGCTGGTCATTCAACTGAGATTCTAGTTGTACCAACTCTTGGGCTTTTTGGACCCTGTGTTCAATATACCTGTGGGCTTCTTCATTTTCGGCTACATCATTATGTGCTGTCTCACGCGTATACATCAAATCATGGTCAGAAATGCCAAATATCTCAAGCGTGTGGAGGTATGCAATGTGTTCATCCAACTCGGTGTCTGTTTTTCTTTGGGTGGCATGCAAGGACTGCAGTTGTAACTGTGTGGCCGAGCTTCGCGTGTCTTCCAATATGAACAACTCCTTTAGCTCTTGCACAGTGAAATAGCGATAAGGATTTTTCTTATCGCCCGTGCTTTGACGTATTAAGGAATCCTTGAAGACTTGCCTTCTATAAATCTTCTCTTCTACTGTCCCACAGGTAATCAGCCGGTAGATTATGACATTCTCTTTTTGGCCAATCCTGTAAGCTCGGTCCACAGCTTGGGCATCTGTAGCTGGATTCCAGCTAGGATCAAAAATCACCACCCGGCTAGCAGCTGTTAAGGTTAAGCCAACCCCACCAACTTGAGTAGTAAGCAAAAAGACAGAGTATTCTCCATCTTTTTGAAACATGCCAATTCTCTTCTCTCGTTCTGCCAACTGGGTCACTGTCCCATCGATGCGCATGATCTTAAATCCCCTGTGAGTTAAGACGCGCTCTATAATGTCCAACATTTTTCGCGATAGGGAGAACACTAGAGTTCTATGTCCCTCGTCTTGCAGTCTTTCCAGCAGCGATACAAGGAAGCTCAACTTTCCAGACTCCTGAATTAGCATCTCATCAGAAACATGACCAATACTCCTCTTCATGTCTGGGAGCTCACTAAGGTCATTTTCACCAACATCTTGTTCGCTATAATCGGATGCTTCCAAGCCTAGTTGACTACATGCTCGATTTGACAAGAGCCTTGGGTGATCACAGAGCTTCTTCAGGACAGTCAGTTCAGCCAGTGGAGACCTGGTAGACAACAACAGCTGCTTGATATGATCCAAAGATATAAAATTTCTATATATTTCCTCTTGTATGGGTGATAAGAACGCCCATATAATGAACTCGTTCTTTCGAGGAAGTGAAGGCATGGTGGGAGCAACTTCTTTGCTTTGGTGTTCAGGAAGATGGTTTGGAAGCTCAGCCTTTTTCTTCTTCTTCTGGAGCTCATCTTTAGTCCGTCTCAGAAAATATGGCTTTATGATGGACATCAGGTTTTCTGAGATTTTAAGTCCCAGAGCTTTCTCTCCAGGAGTGGCGTCTTTTGCCCTGGCTCTTGTGATGGGGTTCTCATATTCCATCCGAAAGGTTTTGCTGGTACCCAAAAGCGAGCCTTCACAAGCAAAATCAAAAAGAGCCCAAAGTTCTTTGAGGTTGTTTTGAACCGGAGTCCCTGTGAGAAGGATGCGGTTTTTGGAAGGAATGGCGTACACAGATTTTGTCGTTTTGGCAGATGGACTTTTGATTTTATGGGCTTCATCCAGAATGATATAGTCCCAAACAAACTCTTTCCCACCAAAGCTAGAAAGCTGTGGCCAGCTGTTGAGGAGCATCTGGTAGGTTGTGAGCAAGACGCCCTTTTTCCTCTGGATCCGCTCCAGAGACCTGCTACGTTCATCTTTATTAGTCCCGTGAAAAACTTTCACTCGCAGGCCTGGGGTCCACTTGGCAAACTCTTTGACCCAGTTGTTAAGAAGGGTGGCTGGGAGAATCAGCAACACGGAACGGATGAGTTCTGCGTCAAACATTCCGGAGAGGAACGTAATGACCTGAATGGTCTTTCCGAGCCCCATGTCATCTGCCAGGATGCCACCCTTCCTTCTGTCTCGATATAACTTGTACAAAAAAGCAACCCCTTCTCTCTGATAGTCAAAAAGCTTATCGTGCATTTCTCCGTACAGCATGAGTCCGCTCTGACACACATCCACAAAGCCATCGTCGTCGTCCTCCTCCTCCACAGCCAGAGAAGCTAGGGCTTCCTCCAACTTTTTAATGTTCGCGGTCAGCTTTTCACTGAAATGGATTTCAAGAGCCTGTTGGAACAATTGTATAGATGCTTCCAGGTTCCCACTTCGGGCCTCCTGCTTGGCTTGAGACACAGATCTGTAAAAGCAAGAGACAGTTCTGTGGTCAGAAACACACACAAAACAAACCCCACTCAAGGGCAGAAAAATAAAGAACATGGAGGAGATTTTAGTGCTTTCGGCCTGTGCAGCATAAGTGCCTTCGATTAAGGGGGTGGTGGTAGTAGTAGCGCTTATTTCTACAGGTAGTTCCTGACTTACAACAGTACGTTTAGTGACCATTTAAAGTCACAACGGCACTGAAAAAAAATGACTTATCACATTCTTCACACAACTGTTGCAGTATCCCTGTGGTCAAAATTTGGACAGTTGGCAACTGATAACTCATATTTATGATGCTTGCAGTGTCCCAGGGTCACATTATCCCCATTTGCAACCTTCTGACCAGCAAAGTTAATTTAGGGAAGCCAAAATCGCTTAACAACTATGCTACTAACTTAACTGCAGTGATTCACTTAACAAATGCAGCAAGAAAGGTCGTAAAATGGGGCATAATTCACTTAACAATTGTCTCATTTAGCAACAGAAATGTTGGGCTCAATTGTGGTCATAAATCGAGGGCTACCTGTATTAAAGCCATGCAAGCCTGCAAATCCGAAAATCCACACATTCTCCTTTCATATTATATATTATCCTCTTTCTCCTTCCTCCTCCTGGACATGGGAGTTCTACTATCAGAGGTGGGCTGGTTGCAAATGTATTCCACAGCCTCAAGAAGACAGCCTGGCAAAATTACTGTATTTTTTGGAGTATAAGATGCATCTTTTTCTCCCCTAAAAGTGGGTGAAAATTTAGGTGCGTCTTATACACTGAATGTAACCCCGCCCACCCACTGGCCCTCACCCTTTGGCCTCTGCTTCCCAGCAGTTACCTCCTTGCAGCAAACAGCAAGAAAAAATAGCTCCTTTCAGCTTCAGTACAGCCTAATTAGCACAAGTTGATTGGATCGGCCTCCTGACACTCAGCTGATTTGCTCTCAGCTGTTTTGCGCAGGGCTCTGCTGCTTCCTCGAAGGAGGTAAATTGCTGCAGATTTTTTCCCCTTGTGCTAATCAAGCTATGCTGAAAACGAAAATGAAAGTAAAGCAGGCTGTTTGCTGCAACAAGGCAAAATTGCTCAGAGGCAGAGGCAGATTTCTTTTTCTTCTTTTCCTCACCAAAAAAGGTAGGTGCGTCTTATAGTCCGGTGTGTCTTATAATCCAAAAAATACGGTATTCTCTACTTTCAGCAAAAGCTTTCAACAAGGCTTACTTCCAAATAATTGAGGATGCAGTTCCAAACATAGCCTCCTTCTCACTCTAGATTTAAAAAAACAAAACAAAAAACAATAGATGCAGTCAAGGGTCTTCACTTTTTTTAAAAAATTTGATTTATATGCCACCCTTCTCCGGAGACTCAGGGCGGCTTACAATGCGCTAATAGCCTTCATACTTTTGTATATTTATACAAAGTCAGCTTATTGCCCCCACAAACTGGGTCCTCAATTTACCTACCTTAGAAAGGATGGAAGGCTGAGTCAACCTTGAGCCTTGGTGAGATTCGAACCTGCAATAATTGCAGGCAGCTGTGTTAATAACAGGGTGCTTTAGACCACTGTACTATCCAAGGCTCTCACTGACCTTATTAGCAAACAGGACTTTGTGTCAGATTATTCATGAACTGGCAGAGACATGATAACAAGGTCAGCCAATGAATAGGCATAGCAACTAAGTCAGCCAACAGGAGCTGAAACAGTTTGGAGGCTGGGCATGGCTCACCTCCGTGCTGTGCTGAGAATTGAAACTGAAACCAGTGTGAACTTGTCTGCTGATTTGAGCTGAAAGGAAACTGTTCTCTGCTTTTGGTATTGTATGTATATTCTTGTATATAAAGAAGTTTCTCATTTAAATCAATCCTGCTGAATCAGTTTACCTGTGTGCATTTTCTGGATTTAAGTTCTGCAACAAACTCTGATAGGTTATCGGCCCAGAGCACACAGAAAGACTAAACTGTAATTAAGCTGAGAGACTGCCTGTGTTAAATAAGAGAACAAGGCAGAGAAAGCTTGCAGGATGGCTGTGTTGAATTTAAAGAGAGCTCTCTGCCTCGTTTGGGATAGAAGAACAACAGAAGCAACAGAGGCTGTGCTTCATTTGTGGTGAAACAACACATTTAAAGGGCTGTTTGCAAAGGAAAAGCTGTTTGCAAGGAAGACAATTGCAAGATGGACAGGCTGCTGTTGCCAAAGTTAGCTATTGCAATAGCAGAGACAACTGTTTGATAGACAGTGGGACAAGTCGAACAATTGTTAACAATTCCAAATTGTTTTTTCAGGATGGATCCAGCTGCTGGAAATGCAGTAGCCTTGGCAAATGGCCAAAGTCATTGGAAGCGGCAGTGTGCAAATTCCATATCTGGAAATGAGGTTTAATGATACATTATGCGTGCCTGAAATGGAGCATAATTTGCTGAATGTCTCTAGTTTAGACAAGCAAGGATTTGAGACATTTGCAAAGGGCATTAGAAAGGATAATCTTTATGTGTTGCAGGGACAAAAGGTGCACAAACATTTGGAAATGTACAACACGATTCATGTGTTCATCTCTTGCACAGAAAGCTTGGCCATGCTAGCTTCCGAGTTTTGCAAAAGATGGACCAGAGTTTGGAGAAGGATTACATTTAAAGGGATGTAAGGCATACTTGGACTGTGCAGTATGCAAATCATCAAAGTCCAAAGCATTTCCAGTAAGCAAGTGTAGCACAAGGCAGACAACAAGAGCTCTAGAGCTGGTACATGCAGATTTGACTGGACCAATACAAGCCAGTTTGGGAGGAGCAAAGTATGCACTGGTCATTGTAGATGACTAGAGCAAGTTTGGGTTCTACTATTTACTAAAGAGGAAAATGGAGGTGCTACAGAAATTGGAGCAATGGGTAAGCTTCCTAGAAAGAAGATATAAACAACAGGTATGCAGACTGACAAGAGGTTCAGAATTCATGTCAACAAGTTTTCACCAATGGTTGGGACAGTTAGGAATAAAACACAGATGTACAAATCCGTATGCAGCAGCTGAGAATGGTGTAGTTGAGAGGCAGAATGGAGTCTTACAAACCATGAAGGAATCACTGCTGGAGGACTCTGGTCTGAGCAGGTCATATCGGGGGTGAAGCCATGTTGACTGCTAATTATTTCATTAATAGGCTGTGGAGTTCATCCAATAATGATACTCAATATGCAGTGTTATATGGGAGAAAACCATCTCTGGCACATTTAAGGGTTTTTGGTAGTAATGCGTGGGTCCATATTCCAAAAGCAATCAGAAGAAAGAGACAACCAAAGACTAGAAAGCTCATGTTTATGGGCTATGAGCCAGGTTCTAGAAGCTATCACTTTAGTGATGGGAGCAAAAGAATAGTGATTTCCAGGTCTGCTACCTTTGCAGAGCAAAATTGGAAAAGAATTGATGCAAATGTATGGAATGATTCACTTAGTAATGATGTCAGTGTTCAGAGAGGAGAAGCTGAAAAACATTTGAAGCAAGAGAGGGTTGAAACACAGGAACAGTCAATGCTACGCAGGTCAGAGCGATGGAACAAGGGGATTCCACCTGACAGGTATTCTGCTAGTAAAGGTGTGTAATGTATGGTATGAGCCAAGAAATTATAAGGAAGTATTGGCATTACCTAGAATTGAACAAGAAAAAAGTGGAAAGAAGCCATGGACAAGGAAATGAAATCCATGGATGAATATAACATGTTCACATCTATGACTTTGCCACAGGGTAGCAAAGCTGTAGGATGCAAGTGGGTATAGAAGAGGAATGTGTTATCTAATAATGAGGTACAGTATAAAGAGTGATGGTGAACCTATGGCACGTGTGCCACAGATGGCACACGGAGCTATATCTGTGGGCACGTGAACATTGCCCTAGATAAGCTCCAGCACCCATGCGCGCATCAGCCAACTGATTTTCGGGCCTTCTGGGCCCATCGGAAGTTGGGAAACAGCCATTTCCGGCCTCTGGAGGACCTCTGGGAGAGTGGGGGAGGCTGTTTTTGCCCTCCCCGGGCTCCAAGAAAGCCTCTGAAGCCTGGGGAGGGCAAAAAAAACGTGCCCACCAGTAACCTTTTTACCGTTGCGTGCCAAAAGCGGGGGGAGTGCGGGGGAGTCGTGCAACATGCACAGGGGCATTGAATTATGGGTGTGGGCACGCACACGTGCAACCTCCCCGCACTCCCCCCGCGTTTGGCATGCACCGGCAAAAAGATTAGCCATCACTGGTATCAAGCAAGGTTAGTGGCACAAGGTTTTTCCACATATGAAAAATGTGCACTATGATGAGGTATTTGTGCCAACTGTAAAGAGCCAAAGCATCAGGCTGGCACTAGAGTTGGCAGCGGCACATGGCTGTAAAATCTGGCATTTTGACGTAACCACTGCATTCCTCAATGCAGAATTAGAGGAGGAAATTTACATGGCTCAAGCACCAGGGTATGAAAGCAAAAAGCCTAACACAGTGTATAAATTGAACAAGAACCAGATATAGGCTAAAGCAGTCAGCCAGGAATTGAAAAGAGCCTTGGATAGTACAGTGGTCTAAAGCCCTGTTATTAACATCAGCTGCCTGCAAGTATTGCAGGTTCGAATCTCACCAAGGCTCAAGGTTGACTCAGCCTTCCATCCTTTCTAAGGTAGGTAAATTGAGGAACCGGTTTGTGGGGGCAATAAGCTGACTTTGTATAAAATATACAAAAGTATGAAGGCTATTGCTTAGCGCATTGTAAGCCGCCCTGAGTCTCCGGAGAAGGGCGGCATATAAATCATATATATATATATATATAT
>WNWU01000035.1:3552370-3576270 GCA_012654045.1 Ptyas mucosa
TGCCTCCAAAAACAAATGAGTAGACCGGTGCCTCCAAAAACAAATGGGTAGACCGGTGCCTCCAAAAACAAATGGATAGACCGGTGCCTCTAAAAACAAATGAGTAGACCGGTGCCTCCAAAAACAAATGGATAGACCGGTACAGCTCTGCAAGCAGTTAAATGCCTGGTAGACCAGTACCTCTGCTAAATCCTAAAGAATTGTCACATGACCATTAAGCCACGCCCACAAAATAAGACACACCCACAGAACTGGTAGTAAAAAAATTTAGAACCCACTCCTGATCTCTGTGGTCATGTGGCTGGCATGACTCAATGCCAAAGGCGCATGGAACGCTGTTCCCTTTCCACCAAAGGTGGTCCCTATTTTTCTACTTGCATTTTTTACGTGCTTTCGAACTGCTAAGTTGGCAGAAGCTGGGGCAAGTAACGGGAGCTCACCCTGCTACGTGGCACTAGGGATTCGAACCGCTGAACTGCCCACCTTTCGCTCAACAAGCTCAGCGTCTTAGCCACTGAGCCACCATGTCCCTTGTAGAATGCAGTATTGCAGGCTAATTCTGCTGACTTCCAGCAGTTTGATCCTAACCGGCTTAAGGTTGACTCAGCACTTCCATCCTTCCGAGGTCGGTAAAATGAGAAACCAGATTTTGTGGGCGGGGGGGGGGGGGGGCAATAGGCTGGCTCTGTAAACCCCTTAGCACTGTAAAAGCACTGTGAAATGGTACATAAGTCTAAGTGCTATAAAGGAAAATGAGCAATTTTTACAATCGTGCAGTCTACCATTCCTCATTTTTTCATAGCAGAATGGCATGGATGAAGCGAAGAGAGAGTTTCCCTATTCCCCAAGCTGTTACTTTACCTAATGGTTAGACACAGGGTCATTTTATCTCTTAGAGAATGAACGTATGCCCCTTTGAATGTGTTCCTCCGTTGGTACTACGTCTGTATAAATCCGCATGGACTTATGATTTCTGATTTCTTAGCAGTGTGTAACTCAGGGGTCTGCAACCTTAAGCACTCAAAGAGCCATTTGGACCCGTTTCCCACAGAAAAGAAAACACCGGGAACCACAAAACCTGGGTGGGTGTGGCCAACTCGATGTCACTCACTTTCACCAGTCACATGACCCCTCCCCTTGCCATGCCTACCCAGCCAGTCATTAGGGCAGAGAACCAGTTATTAAAAAACACCGGGAACCACACAATCCTTTTGACATCTTTTTCTCTCTCCCCCTCTCTCTGTATCTCTCTGTCTCTGCCCTGGCCGCTTCTCCATCCCCCGCCGTCACCCTTACTTTCTCAGGCCAGGCGAGGAGTGACTGAGAGGGGAGGGCGAGGGGCAGGGCCAGCCAATGGTGGAATCACCTGACAGGGAGCCACAGCAGAGGACCGAAAGAGCCTCATGTGGCTCCGGAGCCTCAGGTTGCTGACCACTGGTGTAACTGGAAGCTATGTTTTCATAAGTCCGGATGTACGATTCTGTTTTATTTTATTTTTTAATAAAATAATTAAAAACGACCCAAATTCCAAGCAAAGTTCTTTGAATTAAAAAGGACCCTAATCAGTGGTGAAATTCAGATTTTTTTTACTACCTGTTCTGTGGGCGTGGTGTGGCTTGATGGGTGTGGCAGGGGAAGGATACTGCAAAATCTCCATTGCCACCCTACTTCAAGGGAAAGATACTGCAAAACCCCCATTCCCTCCCCACTCCTGGGGGAAGGATATTGCAAACTCTCCATTCCCACCCTACTCCAAGGGAAGGATACTGCAAAATCCCCATTCCCACCTCGCTCCTGGGGGAAGGATATTGCAAAATCTCCATTCCCTCCCCACTCTGGGGCCAGCCAGAGGTGGTATTTGCTGGTTCTCCAAATTACTCAAAATTTCTACTACCGGTTCTCCAGAACCTGTCAGAACCTGCTGAATAGCACCCCTGATCCTAATATCACGCAAAACTCTTTGAAACTTGTATATTTTGTGAGGCTTTGTTTGATGTGAAGGAGAGTCTGAAATAACTACAAGTGATCGGTTGCCAGTTTATACAAAAGAACGGAAGAAAATGTTTAAAGTACTTATTTGGTGTGACTTTATTAGGTGTTACATTTTTAAATACATATTTTTTTTAAAAAAATGGACTTGAGGCTGCAGTTAAGTTACACAGTCTAGTAAATAAGATGATGTAACATAGATATGACTACAAATTAGATTTAAGGAAAAAGTTGAACAAACAGTTTGCCAGTTTTCAAGAGGAAAACATCAGTACAACATGTAAGTATTTTATTATATTTTATCCTTCCAATTTTCTCAGGTTATTTTCAGAACAACTGGCCTGTATCCATCCAGATAGGTTTAGCATTGAATAGAGATATAAATCTTTTTCTGTTCCTATTGTAAATATAGAAGTGCATTCCCTGATAATTCCTGTTTTCATATTTTCTTTGTGTGTTCTGTTTCTTATTGCCTTTGACTGTGAGTTTAAAAAGAGATTCAGAATCACTTTCCTCTTGATAAATCTGATTATTTTTTTCAATGAAACCAGTAGAGGGAAGTAGAACACCTTGTAAATTTCACCAGTAAATTTCACTCAAGCAATGTTCAAGATACCCTTATCAGTTTCTGTTTCTTAAGAAAATCATCCTACGAATTAAAATCCATGCTTCTTAGATGGCCCCATTTCACTCTCAGCTTGCTTGGTCTTCCACTTTGTCATTTTAAAAGTAAAATTTTACCAGATTGGTAAAACGAGGACCTAGATTGTTGAGGGCAACATGCTGACATTGTAAGCACTGTGGAGTGGTATATAAGTTTATTGCTAGTGCTGCAACTTCCTTCTTTAGAAACGTTGGTTTTTAAATGTTTGAACCAGTGGTGAAATTTAAAATTTGTTAATACTGGTTCTGTGGGCGTGGCTTGGTGGCGGTGGTGGTAATGTGACTGGTTGGGCATGGCTAATTTTTTTTTTTTTTTACTTTTAAAACCATTTTTTCTACAACCTCTTTAACGAAGAGGTTGTAAAAAAATGCTTTCAAAAGGCTCTGACGATTCCAGCTGAGTTGCCTGATCGTCAGAGGGTTTTTTAAAAACCCTCTGCCGATCAGGCAACTCAGCTGGGATCGTCAGAGTTTGGATAGTCAGAGGCATTTAAAAGAAAAAAAAGCCTCTGATGATCGCGCGGCTCAGCTGGGCAAGGGGAGGGGGGGGCAGGGATTTTTGCTACCGGTTCTCCGAACCACCCACCTCCATCGCTACTGGATCGGGCGATCCGGTCCGAACCGGGAGCATTTCACCCCTGGTTTGAACCCCAGGTGAGAAGTTTGGGTGCCAATCCCAGGCCCACTTCCTGGTGACCGGCCATCATTTTAACATCATCTATAACTATAAAGACGGTCCAGTTGAGACTCACTAAGCCATCATGTTTAGTCACAATATGGCGGGTTTTTAATTTTTTATTATTATTAATAATCTCACAGTCAGCCAGATGTTCAGACTGGGGTTTGGCATTTTTGTTTACCTATTGAGTTCTTACCAAGGAGCTGGGATAGGCAAATCTGGATATTTGACGGTGTTACATATACCATCGCAGGATGGAAGCAGTTCCAAGGAAAGCCACCTTCTGCAATTGACTGATGGCAAATTTCTCATAAATAAATTAAATTAAAATAATTGTCATTAATAAATTAAATTCATTAAACATGAAACTCAGTCAACTGGACATTTAAAAATGTATCACAAATATCATTGACTGGCACTGATGGTTGATGAGGGTTGCTGCCATCATCATCATCATCATCATTATTATCTCTTTTATTCATTAAACATGAAACTCAGTTAACTGATCATTTAAAAATGTATCACAAATTTACATCTTAAAAAAAGAAAAGAAAAAGAAAAATCTTATTCTAAACATTTATCATTCTACTATGGATAAAATTTGGAACAAAATTGTTTGAGGGAATGTGAGTAATTGTATTTACTTTATACCAGATCAAATCCTTGCTCTAAAAAGATGTATTTTATGTTTTATGTTTAAAATTTTTTTAAAAAAAACTTTAAAAGAAAATGTATCACAAATATCATTGACTGGTGCTGATGGTTGATACAGTTTGCTGCCAGCATCCTAAGTATCAACCAAGTATCTTCTTAAAATGTACGATGTTCCAAGTAGCACAGTTTTTTGCAGTTCCGCTGGTGTTATTGCAGGAAGCTGCAATTTCTTGATGTTTTTAATAAAATTCTTAGACATAGTACCAAGTGCTCCAATAACAATGGGTATTACTGTTACATGTTTCATCCATAATCACATAGTTTCAATGGCCAGGCCGTGATATTTCATGATTTTTTTCCAGTTTTTTTTCTTCAACTCTGGCATCTCCTGATACAGCGATACCAATAAATTATACGCTTCAGACCTCGACAACTGTAATATCTGGCGTGTTGTGTACCCAATGATGATCCATTTGTATTCAAAAGTTCCACAAGATCTTCACCTTCTCATTTTGGACAACTTTTTCCACTTTATGTCCCCATCAGGGGTGAAATGCTCCCAATTCAGACTGGATCACCCGATCTGATAGTGATGGCGGCAGGTGGTTCGGAGAACCGGTAGCAAACATCCCTGCCCAGCCCTGATGCCCAGCTGAGCTGCGTGATCATCAGAGGCTGGTTTTTTTTTTCACTTTTAAAAGCATTTTTTCTACAACCTCTTCGGCTGAAAAAAATGCTTTTAAAAGTTTTTTTTAAAAGCCTCTGATGATTGCGCAGTTCAGCTGGGATCATCAGAGGCTTTTAAAAGCATTTTTTCCCCCTACAACCTCTTCGGCCGAAGGAGTTGCCTGATCGTCAGAGGCTTTTAAAAGCATTTTTTCCTGCAACCTCTTAAGGTTGTAGAAAAAATGCTTTTAAAAGTAAAAAAAAAAAAAAAGTTGGCCATGCCCACCCAGTCACATTACCCCACCACCACCAAGCCACGCCCACAGAATCCGTAGTAACAAATTTTACATTTCTCTACTGGTCCCCATGATTTATTATTATGATCTCTTTTATTCATTAAACATGTGTAGGAGGTTAGCACCCACCCCTTTCCTAGAAGAATGAAACATTTTAGGAAATATTAAAAAGGCAGAATATTATGTTTCCCTGGATGAGAAATGGAGAAGCATATTTTAAAGATGAAGCAGCTCCCATCTTCCTGCTCTCACCCTTTGTCAATGGGCCAGAGGCAGAAATTCAATCTTTGTCAAAGGACCATCATCTGCAACACAATAGGATCCATCTAGCAACAGAAACTCAACACATGGCACCTGGGAAGATTACATCAGCCAGCAAGGCTAGCTAAGACACACACACACCCAGGAGTCTGACAACCAATCAGAATACTCCTTCGGGGCCCTAGGAAATTCAAAGCCAGAGAGAGCATAAAACCCGGGGACTCGCTGTATCTCGCCCCTTTTCTGTTCAGGAACTCAAACCATGTGATCCTGTCCACCATTAAACCATCTTTCCAAGCAGTCTCCCTGTTCCCAGTGTCTTTTTTTCCCCACTTGGAGCTGAACCCAGAAGGATATTTCTTCCTACACATGAAACTTAGTCAACTGAACATTTTAAAATGCATCACAGATATCATTGACTGGCACAGGTTGCTATCATCATCATCACCATCACCATCACCATCACCATCACCATCACCATCACCATCACCATCATCACCATCATCATCATCATTATTTTGGAGTGCGATCAAGCACTTGCTGCTGATCCAGCCAACTCTAGTTAAGCCGTTGGGGTGATATAGATTTGGGGTTCCACCTACCCTTGCTGCCTTTAACCATGACCTATTCAATAAGCTACAATTGGCCAACTGCCACTCAGTTCTAAACTTGAAACCGCGGATCCAGTGAATCTCGGCTTCCCCATAGCAGTCAGTTTCAGTCTTACTAATTATTTTAAAACCCTTGCCGTGTGATTTGAAGCTTTTAGCAAGTGCAGGTTTTCCTGGAGGGAGCGTTGTCCATTAGTTCCAGTCTATAGGGGAATACTGTAACGAATGAATGTGATCTCGCAAAAAAGAAAAGAAAAGAAAAAAAAAACGAGAAGGACAGGACTGGGGGCTAGGAGAGACCCCGAACCAGTGAATCTTTCTCTTGAATAAACTGACATGTAGGATTTTTTTTTTCAGTTTTAAAAAGGCATAAATAGATAAATCTCGTTTCTTCTCCAGATGATTGTGACTGAAGAGAGAATGGTTGTTGAAAAGTTTAATTGTACAGCAGTAAATGCATAGGGTTTATGCACACACATACACAAATACACACAAACAACAACAAACCAGAAGCCAGCTGGAATATCAATGCTACATCATAAGATTAAGAGGCAATGAGGAGGAGGAAGAGGAGGAAGGCTAAAGAGCCAGGGCAAGATTTAAAAAGGAGGAACCGTTTAAACTAAGCCTCCATATCCGTCTCTGATTATCCAGGTACTGCAAATTTCCTCTGATTTAGAGGTAAAATCTGTCAGTTAAAAGGAGCGTAAAGAATTTCCCAAGATAAGTTCTTTCTTTACTCTTTTACTTTTCCTGAAGATTTTCAGCCACGAATCTGCTTTGACGATATGTCCGTTTTTGTTAAAACTTTTAAACAAGCTAATACAAACGAAGGTAAAGTAAAGAAGAAAAAAGACCTCAAGGAAAAAGCAAAACGTGCAAGAAAAGAGGCAAACAGAAAAGAAAGAAAACAAGATGCAAAGAAGGAGCTTCTGATATTCTTCACCATTTATTCAGGAATAAAAGCACTGAATTTCCATATTTACTAGAGATAAGATCAGAGGGGTGACATGCCATTCATCATTTTTTTCTATGACTTTCACTGCTGCGGAGATATATCTCCAAAACATTAAGAAAAGACAAGTCTTGTAAAATGGAAGGCTCCATAATTATCACCAGGGGTGGGCTGCTGGGGGTTCGCAGGGGTTCGGGAGAACCCCTAGCTAAGATTCTGTGCAGTTGGGAGAACCCTCAAATCCCACTCCTCACTGGCCCTGCCCACCCCGCCCCGCCCCTCCCAAGAGTCCCCACACGGCCTGTTTTGGATGCAGGTAAGTGCAGGATGCACACGGAGGCTCAGGGAGGGCAAAAAAACAGGCATACCAGAAGTCTGGGAAAGCCGGAAACTCTAGAGGGCCTCCGGAGCCTGGGGAGGCTGTTTTCACCTTCCCAGAGGCTTGAGAAAAGCCTCCGGAGCCCGGGGAGGGCAAATGCCCCTCCCCGCCGTGATGGAGGAGGCCGACTAGGCCACACCCACCATGGCCACGCCCACTCAGCAACCGGGCAGAGAACCCCTTGCTAAAATTTTTGAAGCCCACCCCTAATTATCACCCCATTTGGTCATTCTATATCCCAAGGTTTTCGGACCCTCTGATGTTTTAGAAAAATAAGAAATAAGACTTTCTACGAGTAAATTACAATAACAGACTGTTAACAGAGTGCCTTGAACTTTAATTTTGCTGTTGTTTAACCCGTTAACTATTTTTTTCTTTCATATAAGTAATGTGTGACAGGTCAGCTGGGTTGCAAATAGAGGTTGAAAGCTTATAAATTTTTGAAATTCCTTCCTTCCTTCCTTTGGTCTCGCTTTGCAAAGAGGGAAGTGATTATTGTTCCAATAGATTTGTCAATGTTCAATTAGGGGAGATAATACGTGCTTTTCTCTTTTGTTCTTTTTAATTCACTTTTTTTTCTTTAAACAAATCATTATCTAGTTTTGTTTGGCCTCCATTCTTTGTTGTTGTTGTTGTTTTGGATTTTGGATTTTTATCTTCTGTATACTTTTTTTTTTTTTTAAAGAATGGATAGAAAGAAAAATGGAAGTTCTAAAGCCAGGAGTTTGGTGTTTGCCTTTTATTTCATTGTCCCAAAAACTGTGGCAGATATCGGTCAGGTGTGTTACACAGTGTGCTCGTATATTATGGGAAGACTGGCTGGCTGACACATGGAGACGAGGAGAGGGAAATGGGATGTTTGGGTACAGCTGCTAAATATATTTAACCGTGGGCCAGTTAGTCACACTTTGGGAGTTTTAATTGAATTACCTTTGACAGTGAACAGCAAACCTAGTGGGTGATCTCTAAAACTGATGAATGGGTTCTCCTAAATCAATTAGCATGTAGGACTCTGGAGGTGGGTGGGTGGGTGGGGGGGCTTGGATACATCCTGTGGTTCGGTAGGGGCTCGAACTGGAATGACAGCAGCAAATGGAAGATAAGGAGGAGAAAAGGACGCATCTCCTTCCACCGCTGACCTCTGCCCTGCCAGCATGAAAGGAAAACAGGAACCCTAGAAGAGCTGAAACGCTAGAATGGAAGGTCACTTGAGATCCATCCCGGCCCCCGTTCATGTGGAGCTCCTTACAAAGGGATTGATTAATGCTGGGGCTGTATATTAAAAGAAGAGACGGGAAAGTAGAAGCTCCGTGTCCAAGTATTAAACTATAACATCTGCTCTTTTTTTTTATGTAAAAGGCAGGTAAGCAGGACCCTCTTCAGGGTTAGGTGAAGCTCTGGTGCCTCGAGAAAGTTTTAAGCGCCCCGAGTAACAAGGGCAATGGATGGTATGTGGCACTACTAGTTAGGGAGAGTGTTTGAATGGTCAAACAATGGTGGCCAAGGCAAAGCTGAATATTAAGATGAAAGTTAAGTCTCTCAAAGGGTCGTTTTCTTCGAAAAAAGAGTCTTCTCTTTCTTCCACTCCATTCTTAGTTTCTTTTGAAGTTTTTTCAATGCTTTGCTTTGAGATAAATTAATTAAAGTAGAAATAGACTCTTGATATTGTCTTTTCTTCCTCCCTTTTTTCTCCCTTCCTCTCTCCCTCCTTATTTTCCTCCCCTCTCTCTCTCCCTCCCTCCCTTTTTTCTCCTCCGTCCCTCAACTTCCTTCCTTCCTCCCTCTTTTTTCTCCATCCCTCCCTCCTTTCCTTCCTTTCTCCTCCCTCCCTCCCTTCCCTTCTTTCTTCTCCTTCTTTCCTCCCTCCCTCTATTTCCCTGTTAAAAATGGTCCACCGGAGGAGTTTCCACATAATAAAATTCTTGTGGAATTTCTTTCATGTCCCTTTTTCTCCTTCCCTTCCTCTCTTCCTCCTTGCTTACTTTCCTTCCTTCCTCCCTCCCTCTCCCTTTTTCCTCCCTTCCTGTTGCTCTCCTTATTTTCCTCTCTCCCTTCCTCTTTTCCTCCCTCCCTTTTTTCTCCTCCCTCCTCACCTTCCTTCAACCCTCCCTCCCTCCCTCCCTCCCTCCATTTCCCTGTTAAAAATAGTCCACTGGAGGAATTTCCACATAATAAAATTCATGAGGAATTTCTTTCATGTCTCTGAATCCTTTTGAGAATGAAGCATGCAGGATAATTGGCCTGCAGAAGTGGAACATCAAGGGAGCTTTTGTATCATTCACTAAAGTGTAACTGAGCTCAAATCATTATTAATAGTATGTGAATCAGCCGAAGTCCTATTTTAATTTGCAAAGTGCATCTTAGATGATTCAAATCATTTATTCAATTCAAAGATTTCCTGGACACAAGCGTGCCTGTGCATACTTTTCTTCTGATGTTTTAGTGCTTTCAAGTCAGTTTTTGATTCCTGGCCACTGCCTGGACTAAAGCTTGCCATCTCTTTTCCATCTCCTGTCTCCTTCCTGTCTTACCACTGATCATAAATCACCTTTTTCAATGCCCCTATAATTTTGAGCGGCCACTAAATGAACGGTTGTAAGCCAAGGACTACCCGTGTTAACTTTTTTCTTCCACAGTTACTGCTGAGCCTTCTTAATGGCAAGTCCATGTTGGCAACAGTCTTCTTCTGCTGCTTGGTAGCCAAGATGAGACATGAGGCTGACCATCGGAATGCCATTGTAGATATAAGGTTCCTTTGTCATACAAACTGATATATATATATATATGGATTAGTTCCTTTCTGTGAATAAATGCATCAGTCTTCCCGGGCAAAAGCTAAACATGCACTTAGAACTTAGAATACCAGGTTTGGAAGAGACCTTGGAGATCTTCTAGTCCAACCCCCTGCTTGAGAAGGAGACCTTCTACCAGGGTTTGTTTTTTTTTTTTAATTTGATTTATATGCCGCCCTTCTCCGGAGACTCAGGGCGGCTTACAGTGCGTTAAGCAATAGCCTTCATACTTTTGTATATTTATACAAAGTCAGCTTATTGCCCCCACAATCTGGGTCCTCATTTTACCCACCTTAGAAAGGATGGAAGGCTGAGTCAACCTTGAGCCTGGTGGGATTCGAACTTGCAGTAATTGCAAGCAGCAGATGTTAATAGATGTTAATAACAGGGTGCTTTAAACCACTGTACTACAGGCTCATGTAGGTTGGGCAACTGGGGGCACTTTATGATCTGTGAACTTCACCTTCCAGAATTCCTGAGTCAGCATGGTCATCACCCAGCCTTGTCTTATACCATTCTGGACAAATGATGTGGGAGCTTCTTCATCACTGGAGGCTTTCAAGAAAAGACTGGGCTGCCTTCTGTCAGAAATGGTGTAGGTCTGTGATGGCGAACTCCGTGGTGGCACGCGGAGCCATATCTGTGGGCACGCGGGTGTTGCCCTAGCTCAGCTCCAACGCGCATGCGTGTGCCAGCCAGCGATTCCAGGCCCACCGGAAGTCAGCAAACGGGCTGTTTCTGGCCTCTGGGGGGCTGGGGAAGGCTGTTTTTGCCCTCCCCAGGCTCAAAGAAAAACTCTGGAGCCAGGGAAGAGCAAAAAAATGACCTACTGGGCCCACCATGCCATCGCGTGCCAAAAGCGGGGGAAGCGCAGGGAGGTCGCTTGTACATGCGTGGGGGTGGAGCACATTGAATTATGGGTGGGTGCACACACATGCGTGACCGCCTCCGCACTCCCCCCGCTTTTGGCATGCAACGGCAAAAAAATTAGCCATCACTGGTGTAGGGTCTTCTGCTTGGCGGGGGAGAGGGGGGTTTGGACCAGGGGTGAAATGCTCCCGGTTCGGACCGGTTCGGGCGAGTAGGTAGCGATGGCGGTGGGCAGTTCGGAGAACCGGTAGCAAAAATCCCTGCCCCGCCCTCCATGCCCAGCTGAGCCACGTGATCATCAGAGCCTTTTTTTTCTTTTAAATGGCTCTGATGATCCCAGCTGAGTTGCCTGCCGATCAGGCAACTCAGCTGGGATCGTCAGAGCCTTTTGAAAGCATTTTTTAATATGGTTTTACATGTAAAAAATGGTTTTAAAAGTAAAAAAAAAGGCCACGCCCACCGAGTCACATTACCCCCCCACAAGGCACACCCACAGAACCGGTAGTAACAAATTTTAGATTTCACCCCTGGTTTGGACCAGATGACCTACAAGGTCCCTTCCAACTCTGTTAATCTGTTAAAATGACTGTTCAATCTCTTCTTGAAGTCCTCTAGTGATGGAGCAAGCAACAAGATCCCATAAAAGCGTAAGCTTTGGAATCCAATCCTTTCCTTCCTTCCTTCCTTCCTTCCTTCCTTCCTTCCTTCCTTCCTTCCTTCCTTCCTTCCTTCCTTCCTTCCTTCCTTCCTTCCTTCCTCCCTCCCTCCCTCCCTCCCTCCCTCCCTCCCTCCCTCTCTCCCTCCTTCCTTCCTTCCTTCCTTCCTTTCTTTCTTTCTTTCTTTCTTTTTCTTTCTTTCTCTCTCTCTCTCTCCCTCGCTCCCTCTCCCTCCCTCTCTCTTTCTTTCTTAAAAGGCAGTCCTTCTAATTATTTAACATTCTGACGAATCTCTTTCAAGTCAAAAAATCTAGGTGGCAGAGCTATTTAAACCTTCTGAGGGATTCTGAACCTCTGAAGGAAGCACAACTGTCTCAGTTATATCCAGAATAAGGATAGATGGTTCTGCATGTGTGTGTGAGAACATCTACAGGGTCTTCAACCTCCCGAAGTCTGCAAAACACATGATTGCTGCATGGGGATATACAGCTGCTCCAGAAGAGCTGATTGACAGGCTGAGGTCAGAATGTGGAATGCATTTATAGGACGCTGTCAAATCATAGGGAGTTGCTGACAGCTTGTTCTACAGTTCACTTCCTTTGCACACAGTGGAGATTTATGCTGCTGTTTTTGAAGGTTTAATTAAACTTGGCTTTGCAAATGACTCATCCAAAATTGCAAGGCAAATTCTTCAGTCCATCTGGAATCCACCATTTCTTTTTTACATCGCTCCTTTTCTGGAGGGTGGAGGGGGGACAAGGTTTTACGGGACTTCAGCTTCTTTATACTTCTAATTTTCCTTTTGGATTGGCCATAGGGATTGAATCAATGGCGGAGAGAGGAAGGATGAGGAAAGACACGTCTTTGGAGAAAATTAAGAAAATTTTAAAAATTAAATTAAAAGGCATTAAAAATATTTTTTAAAAGGCATTAAAAATTAAAAGGCATTAAGAGTTGTTAACCTAATCCTGCGAAGCTTTTTCTCTGGTAGTATTGTACTGCAAACAAGGGCATACAAAACCTTTGCTAGACCAATTCTCGAATACAGCTTGTCTGCCTGGAATCCGCACTGTATATTGGACATTAATCCGATTGAGCGAAATCTGAGCTAGAGGGATTTTTGTAGCCAAAACAAAATATTTTCTCCTGGGAACCAAGGACATTCTCATACCTCGTCAGAAGAAGGCAGAGTGATGCCACCCGGTGGTCGCCCAATATACAATCATTGGACCATGTGACTGATTGTTTTGAGAAAAACTTTCACTTTTATTTCCCATTCCTATTTTTATTTTATTTTATTTTTAAATATATTTTTTATTTTTATTTTTTCTTTAAAAACAAGAAGAAACAAAATTTCCATTTTGCAACAGTTCCGTATCGGTATATATCCACAATTTATATTTTCCTCTCCTACATATTCATATATTTATATTTGTGGTTCCCTTATTCCTTACTTATTGTATATACTACTCCTTACTTATTATACATACTATTATATCAATATATTATTTAAAATATATTGTATATTTAAAACCATTTTACTAATACATATTTATATTTGTGGTTCCCTTATTCCTTACATATTGTATATACTACTCCTTACTTATTATGCATACTACTATATCAAAAACTTTCACTTTTAAGGAGGTGAAAACCGCGGGAGTTTCAGAGTCGGTTTTCACCAGATATGTGCCACAGTGGTGAAATTCAGCCGGTTCTATCCGGATCGCGTGATCTGGTAGCGCCGGCAGCGGGAGGCTCCACCCATCCACCCACCTGGACATTATCACGTCCCGTTTTTGACCCTCTTTGCATACGCATGGGTAGAGGAGGCATGCACACTCACATTTGTGAACCGGTAGCGAAGGTAGGTGGATACCACCCCTGATGTGCCAATATGATATTTCCAATAGAAGTAATCTTTGAGGAACTCGAGTGCCTCGGAGTCTTGCTTGCAATGGGTTTATTACTCAGAACCCTGACATGCAGCTGGAAAAAAAGTCCATCTCTTTCTGTCCCTAGAAACAGGCGCGGGGTCTTAAATGGGATCCACATTGAAGGGAAGGCTTATCACAGCAAGAGATGTCTGTGTAAGGTCTGTTGACAATTGACTAGCAAATTAGTGGTCCCAAAGGTTAAGTAACGGGTTGACCAACATGTGTAAGCAATGGATAGGGCACGCCAGAAAACTGCCTTCCTGACATCTAATCTAGGGAGCAGAGGAGAGGAGGCAGAGAGGAAGGGCCTGTTAAAAAGAGAGTCAGGTTGCAGGCTCAGAGTAGAGTTTGAAGTTCTCCATGTGGTCGAGTCAAAATTGCAGATCAGGATAGACGACTTACAAAAACCCTCGCATCAGACCACAGATTTTTTTCCCCCTTCCCTTTTCCCAAACTGCAGATAGTCTTCGACTTACGACCGCAACGGAGCCCAGAAGTTATGTTGCAAAGCGAGAAATTCGTTAAGTGAGCTTTGCCCCATTTGACAACCTTTTTTTGCCACAGTATCGGTTGTTAAATTAGCAACATGGTCGTTAAGTGAATCTGGCTTCTTCCCCCATTGGGTTTGCTTGTCAGAAGGTTGCAAAAGGGGAGCACGTGATTCCCCCCCCACCTCCCGGGATGGCTGCAACTGTCATAAATACAAACCCGTTGCCAAGCATCCAACTGTAAATCCAACGTGAGCAGTGGGGATGCTGCAACGGTTATAAGTCTTAAGCCATTTTTTTCCAATGGCTTTCAATCACTTCGAACGGTCACTAAATGAACTGTTGTAAGTGGCGGACCACCTGTACATACGCAAGCTCGCCCTTTGTTGTGGCCCGTCAGCAGCCTGTGCAGTTTGTAGCTGATTCTGACAGCGAGGAGGCTGGCGTGGTGCTGCGCCAGCAGCCTGTGCAGCTGGCACTTGAGTCGGACAGTGAGGAGGCTGGAGAAGATGTGGTGCCAGAGGCGGGAACTCAGCCAGGGCCTTCAGAACCTCCAGAAGCTCCTTTAAGAGAAGAGCATGAAGTGGAGGAGCTCTTCTCAATGCACGGGCACGCAGAGCTGCCAAAAGGCAGGAGTGGCTCCTCAGGAGGAGGTCTCCTCGAGAGTAAGGCTTGGGGCTAATTGGCCACTCCCTTAGCCTATTTAAGAAGGAACGCCGATTGCAACAAGCTGTAGAGAACAATTTTAGTTCACTCTCCTTCGTGTCTGCAAAATTGCTTCTGGGCTTTCTGCCAACTCTAGTAAGACTGTGATTACCTTATCTTAGAATTCTGGTAGGCTGTTAAGACAGTTCATTAACATCCTTTGAATGATAAAGACTAAGTTATTTGAATAAAATAAGCTTTGTATAGGGTTTGTATGTGCTGCGTTCTTTGGCGTCCGTAGCTGGGGTAGAACACCCTTCTTACTCTCTTTCATGAACAATCTCTTCTGCCCTGCTATTCATCAGGAAAGTCATAACAAGTCAGCACAGAACCTTCACTTTCTAACCAGAGTAAAATAGCCACTTATTTTCATTTGTTTTTTAACAGTTTATTTATATATTTTCATATTACATACAAAGGTACTTCGTGAACAGCGTATGGTCTGGGTCATTCTATTTATATATAGTAATATACAGGGGTGAAATCCAAATTTTTTCCCTACCGGTTCTGTGGGTGTGGCTTGGTGGGTGTGGCGGGGAAGGATACTGCAAAATCTCCATTCCCTCCCCTTCTGGGAGAAGGATACTGCAAAATCTCCATTCCCTCCCCTTCTGGGAGAAGGATATTGCAAAATCTCCATTCCCACCCCACTCTGTGGACAGCCAGAGGTGGTATTTGTCTGTTCTCCGAACTACTCAAAATTTCCACTACCGGTTCTCCAGAACCTGTTAGAACCTGCTGGATTTCACTCCTGGTAATAAATTTCCCACTCCTAATTTCTGCCTCTACTATCCAACCAGTGGTAGGTTTCAAAATTTTTTACTACCGGTTCTGTGGGCGTGGCTTGGTGGGCATGGCTTGGTGGGCATGGCAGGGGAAGGATACTGTAAAATTTCCATTCCTACCCCACTCCAGGGAAAGGACATTGCAAAATCCCCATTTCCTCCCAATCAGTTGGGACTCAGGAGGCAGGGAATAGATGGGGGAGGGGCCAGTCAGAATATTTACTACCGGTTCTCCGAACTACTCAAAATTTCCACTACCGGTTCTCCAGAACTGGTCAGAACCTGCTGAAACCCACCTCTGTATCCAACCATTTGTAAAACCCATGTTTGACAATACTCTTCTTCTTTCTTTTATTTTTAGTGTCAATCTGTCCATTTCTGCACAATCTAATTTTTTTTTAAAATTACATCTTCCTCTGTAGGGGTTTCCTCATTTTTTTTCCAGTACTGTGCAAATACCATTCTTGCTGCTGTCAAAACGTGTAATATTAAATATATAATCCCTTTATCATACTTTTGCCGCTATTAAGCCTAACAAAACTATTTCTGGTTTATAATCTATGGGGTTATTTTCATTTTTTATAAAAAACAAAACAAAAAGTAAACATAATAATAAGATTCCGGGTGCTATCATAATGAGAAAAACAGGCATCTTGCTTTGCATGTCCTTTTGGGAAGATAGATATATATATATATATTGCGTATCTGTCAGTTACTGGAGCAACAGGCAGACAAATGGCTCTTCTCCCTTCTTGTTGTGTTTCTTTCTTTCTTTCCTGCAGGTCACTGACCTCCAAATGGGCAGCACTAGAAAAAGCAGAGACACAATCACACACGTTCTCTAGTTAAATATGAAGTAGGCAGGTGGGAAGCCCGTTGGCAATGCACAAAAACAAAGCTCTGGCTTTAAATGTCAATAATACCGGTTTGAAGAACAATGAACGCAATCGGTTTATTGAGCATCTCGGACGACCAGCGCGCACGAGGAGGCAATTTTTTTTCTTGCTGTCTTTGTATGTTTGAGTCGATCCTTGTCTTTAAAAAGTGGTGATAATGATGATGACAATGATGATGTTTTAGCAGAAGGCTGCCGGACACACAATGCTGCCACGATACTAGACTTCACTTTAAAAAGCGAAAGCGTGGAATTCTTTGGAGAAGGCTTGACGTTTTAATTTTTTAAAATTTCTTTTTTTGTGTGTACACAAATCGGTGTGTTAAGCTCGCCAGAGATATAATATCCTCTTTTCTCCCTGTCTTTTCCTGCCATAAGCCAGCAGAAAATTGTTCAGTGATGCGCTGCTAAATTTCAGCCATAGGATAAAGTTTGTGAAAACTTTAGATTGAGGGTTGCACGCAGGTCTGGATATTAGAATTAGAAGAGAATAGAGCTGGAAGGGACCTTGGAGGTCCTCTAGCCCAGCCCCAGTGGTGGGTTGCCCCCGGTTCGAACCGGTTTGCAAGAACTGGTAGTAAAACCGGTGGGAGGCCCCGCCCACTGCCCTGGATGT
The DNA here is from genome assembly GCA_012654045.1 of Ptyas mucosa. Classification (NCBI taxonomy): domain Eukaryota; kingdom Metazoa; phylum Chordata; class Lepidosauria; order Squamata; family Colubridae; genus Ptyas; species Ptyas mucosa. The sequence continues at coordinate 3,569,268 of WNWU01000035.1, forward strand.
CGTCATTGGTAATCTGCACGATCCCGTTGCGAACCGGTAGTAAAGGTAAGTAGAACCCACCCCTGTCCAGCCCCCTGCTCAAACAGGAGAACCTATACAATCTCTGACAAGTGACTGTCCAGTCTCTTCTTAAAACCAGTGATGGAGTGCCTATGATTTCTGGAGGCAAGCTGTTCCACTGGTTAATTGTCCTCACCGTTAGGAAGTTTCTCCTTAATTCCAGGTTGCTTCTCTCCTTGATTAGTTTACAACTATTGTTTCTTGTCCTGCCCTCTGGTGCTTTGGAGAATAGCTTGATTCCCTCTTCTTTGTGGCAGCCCTTCAAATACTAGAATACTGCGATCATGTCATCCCTAATTCTTCTTTTCTTTAGACTAGCCAGACCCCAAATCTGCAGCCGTTCTTCATATGGTTTAGTCTCCAGGCCTTTGATTATCTTAGTTGCTCTTCTCTGAACTTTTTCCAAAGTCTCAACATCTTTTTTGTAGTATGGTGACCAAAATTGGTTGCAGTATTCCAGGTGTGGTCTTATTAGGGTTTTGTAACGCGGTGCTAGTATTTCATGTGATCTTGATTCCATGCCTCTGTTTATGCAACCCAGGATTGTATCAGCTTTTTTGGCCGCTGCTGCAAGTATTAGCTTGCTTACCTGTTTTCTCTTGGGGTTTTATCCTGGATTAGCCCCTTGTCCTTTAGTTCAATAAATTGACAGTGTTTAGGAGTACTATATAAGCCTTGAAATCTGGAACAGCCAATAAAACCCAAGATGGCTTGGCATTTGTATGCACACAGCTTTCTCAGTCTCTCAATCTCTCTGTCTCATCTCTCTCCCCCCCTCTCATCTCTAATCTATCTCTATCTCCCTCCTTCTCTCTCTCTAATCTCTCTCTCTAATTTCTCTCTGTCTCTAGTCTCTAATCTCTCTCTAATCTCTCTCTCTCATCTCTAATCATTCTCTCTAATTTCTCTGTCTCTAATCTCTCTCTCTCTTTAACTCTCTCTTCTGTCTCTAATCTCCCCCCTCTTTCTCTTTCTCTATCATCCATCATCTATCTTTTTTCTTTCTTTCTTTCTTTCTATCTATCTATCTATCTATCTATCTATCTATCTATCTATCTCTTTGTTGTATACTAGTCTTCTCTGTGCAAACAGTTTTTACTAGGAGAATCATTTGTGGTCAGAACTAGGGTACCAGATAAAGCTACACCAGTGGTGGGATTCAAATAATTTAACAACCAGTTTTCTGACCTAATGAATGGCTGGGTGGGTGTGGCCAGGGGGTGTGACAGGCAGCACTCAGCCTCCTGCACCCCCCTGGGAGCAAAAACGGGCTGCGGGGGGAGCGCGCCGCACCCCCCGCGGCACATTTTGGGCCTAGTAGGCTTCCCTGCACTTACCTGGGAGCCAAAACAGGGCACACAGGGATTCCTGGAATGGGTGGGGAGCGGAGGGGAGGAGCCAGCCAGCAGTTTAACAACTGAACTGGCCCGAACTGGCTGAATCCACCACTGAGCTACCATTAAACTAGTTCCAAGCAGCAGGTTATTATAGCTGTATCCACCCATTTATTTAGCTTGGTTAGTTAAATGCAGTTCCTACATTTTCTGTGTTGGTAAACACCTTAAGGCTGTTCACCTTGCAAAAACTTTTCCCTTGCAAAAACACACACAAAAAACCCAACTTTCTTCCTTGGATTTCTTTCACTTGTATCTGATCCTTAGTATTTCTGGGCATTTTCTTGCAAATACTGTGTTTCCCCCAAAATAAGATCCTGTCTTATATTTTTTTGAACCCTGAAATAAGCGCTTGGCCTTATTGCCATGCGCTCAAAAGCCCAATTGGGCTTATTATCAGGGGAATGTCTTATTTTGGGGGAAACAGGGTAATCCATTTTCTTCTCAAATCAACCACAAGGATGACCAATTCCCCCTGCCCCCCCCCCACCCCCAAGGAACATAAAACGTATACTGCCGTTTCTCTGCAAAAGAAACGGTGGAAATCCTTAATCAGCTCCTCTAAGAAAAAAAGAGGAAATGTATTTTACTGTGGATTACACTTCATAAAAACCGAACAGCCAGAAAAAGAGCCTTATTATTATTATTTTTTTCTGGCTTTTCTTTCTGCACATTCAAAAATCCTTTCCATGCAGCTGTTTTCAAAGTTCTTTCTGCAACTTCCCCCCCCCCCCAACTTTGTAGTGGACCTTGAAGCAATTCTTTATGCCCTCAAAATGTGGCTTTTAACTGTCCAGGTGGAATTCCCATTATTGCAGATGGGTCTTATTTTAACGTCAGATGGTACAATAATAGAAGCAGATGGTAGGACATTTAGAGCTGGTTGTTGTTTAGTCAACACCTTTTATATTGAATAAACATGAACCAGAGACGTCGCGAGATTGGTCATTTTGAGCCCTCCATATTTTTAAATGTCTCATACAAATGTTGGTGTGCGTATATAAAAATATAAAGGTTCCTTTTTTAAAGTTATTCTTCATGCAAATGCTACAGCCTTAACCATGGATGCCGAATACAAGAGATTTTAGCAGATTATACTAATTTAAGAAAAAGCAAAATAAACGAACCCACCGCGCCCGGATGTCTAAATTAATAACTCATGCATGACTAAAAATAAAATCAGGAAAAGGAATAGATGTGTAAAAGAATAGGTTACTTTTCACTGACTATTTAGCAATGGATGTTTGATGTTCTGTGATGACACTGTTTCTAATACCAGCTCCATTATTTATAGTATACAATACATTTGCTTTTAAATCTAACACACACACACACACATATACACAAAACCAATATTCCTGTGTCTTGATTCTAACTGCTGATGTCAGAAATGAAATATCATAAATAAAGTCGATGGGTGGAAAGAGATTAGTGGAGAAGCTGAAGGGGAGGGGAGGGGAGAGGAGAGGAGAATAGAGGAGAGGAGAGGAGAGAAGAGAAGAGAAGAGAAGAGGGCAGTGGGAGGGGGGAGGGGAGGGGAGGGGAGGGGAGAAGAGAAAATAAGTCTTTATTGGCCAAGTGTAATTGGACAAACAAGGAATTTGTCTCCGATGCACAAGCTCTCAGTGTACACACAAATACAACAACAAAGTGATAGGTCCAGGGGTGAAATGCTACCGGTTCGGGCTGGTTCGGCCGAACCGGTAGCAATAAAAGCTACCAACCGGTAGTAAAAAAAATGCTATCAGTTCGGGCAAACCGGTATTTCCGATGATCAGCTGTGCCACCAATTTATATTTGCTGGAAAGCAGGAAATCCTGCTTTCTAGCGAATCTAAATTGCGTGGCACAACTGTTCCCTCCCCCCCTCGCTGTTCTACTTACCTTTGTAGACTCAGAAAAGGCTTCTTAATCCTCCTTTTTCAGCACTGCGCAGTAGTGCCTGGGGTGCACATGCACACGTGAAGTGCGTCTTTGGCACGCACTGTGCATGCATGCACGAAGCAAACCGGTAGCAAAGTGAACCGGTAGCAGACTTTAGAGCATTTTACTCCTATGATAGGTCATAGGTCATAAATCATAATCATAGATCATTCCTCATAAGGTACAAACAACAAGTGATCAATCATAAGTTACCAATAGAAGATAGTAGGAAAGATGAGAAAAGAGAAGATGAGGAGGATGATAATAGCAATACAGCCTACTACACGGGAAAATTTCTTAAGCCTGAAAATGCTGTGGGAATTAAGTGTTCAGCAGAGTGATGGCACGGGGTGGGGGCAGGGGGACTGAATCTTGAATCTAGTTGTTTTGGCATGCAATGGCCTATAGCAGGGTCCTGAAGGGAGCAGTTGAAACACTATGTCCAGGATGTGAGGGGTCTCTGAATATTTTCTCAGCCCTCTTTCTGGCTCGTGCAGTATACAGGTCCTCACTGGAAGGAAGACTGGTTGCAATTATTTTTTCTGCAGTCCTAACTATCCATTGAGGTCTGACCCTGTCCTGTTTGGTTGCTGGGCCAAATCAGACAGTTATCGAGGTACAAATGACAGTCTCGATAATTCCTCTGTAGAGCTGTATCAATAGATCAGTCGTGGGTTTCAAAGTTTTTTACTACCGTTCTGTGGTGTGGCTTGGTGGGCGTGGCTTTGTGGGCAGGGCAGGGGAAGGATACTGTAAAATCTCCATTGCCACCCCACTCCAGGGGAAGGTTATTGCAAAATCCCCATTTCCTCCCAATCAGCTGGGACTTGGGAGGCAGAGAATAGATGGGGGTGGGGCCAGATAGCATTTTTATTACTGGTTCTCCAAACTACTCAAAATTTCCGCTACCGGTTCTCCAGAACTGGTCAGAACCTGCTGAAACCCACCTCTGCAATAGATCCTTGGGCAATCTGAGAATTACTCATTATTCTAGACAGGTGTAGTTAGTGGGCATTTATCTGTACAATCATCAAGTATAAATTGTGACCAAACAGCAACTATCTATTTCACTAAGAACAAGAGCTATTTTGAAACAAAGAGTCAAATTTCCAGGGAGTCATTAGAAGGTGGCATCTCTTTGAATCAAGATCACATGAAGTTGTTAATGCTATTTTATAATGCCTTGGTAAGAATATTGCACCCAATTTTGGTCGCCACAATATAAAATAGATGTTGTGATTCTAGAAAGAGTGCATTGAAGAGCAAGAAAGATGATTAGGGGACTGGTAGATAAAACATATGAAGAACGGTTGCAGGAATTGGCTTTGCATAGTTTAAAGAAAAGAAGGACTAGTGGTGATATGATAGCAGTGTATCAATATGTGAGGGGTTGCCACAAAGAAAAGGGGGTCAACCTATTCTCCAAAGCACGTGAGAGCAGGACAAGAAGTAATGGATGGAAACCAATCAAAGAAAGGAGCAACCTATAACAACAACAACAACAACAACAACAACAATAACAATAATAACTTTATTGTCATTGTACGTGTATACACAGTATACCCATACAACCAAATTTACTTGACACCCAAAGACCAGGTCCAACACACATAACAATCCCCAAACACACTCCCACCCACCACAATTCCCCACACCTAAACCACCCAAACATCCACACAACAGACCAAGTAATACTGTCCAACAGCTCACTGATGGTGGCCCTTTAGTTCATTGTTGAGTGCAATTATCGCTCTGGGATAAAAACTATTCAGAAAATGTGTGGTCCGAGTTTTAATTGTTCTGTATCTTCTGCCAGAACGCAACAGTCCAAAAAGATTGTAAGCAGGATGGGAAGAGTCTCGGAGAATGTTATGCAACTTCCTCAAACAGTGAGATGCGAAGATGTCATCCAGGGCTGGTAGCTGGAGTCTGATGATATTCTGGGCAGTTTTAACGATTCTCTGTAGAGCTTTTTTGTCTGCTATAGAGCTGCTCCCATGCCATGCAAGAATGCCGTATGTCAGGACATTCTCAATGGTGCTGTGATAGTAGGACAGAAGTAGAACTAAGGAGAAGTTTCAACACTGGAGGTTTTTAAGAACAGATTAGACAACATTGGTCATAAATGGTATAAGGATTTCTGCTTGAGTGGAGATTGGAGTAGAAGACGTTCAAAGTCCCTTCCAATTCTGTTATTCTTCTGGATGTATAAACAAACATTAAATGGCAATCCAACAAGAGACAAGATATGCATTGCCTAAGGTGACTTGGCTTCTCTGTTCCTAATATCTAAATGTTCATCTAGTTTTTATCAATCAAACTTTTTAAAATAACATAGCTCCTGTCCTCCATGCACTTATTTAAAAAATTACTTTAGTTCAGGAACCCAAAGTTTAGGTCCATATTGTTACTGAAAAAAAATCTACAGGGCTATGTTCCTGAAGCTATGTCATCTCAGCTGGATTTGATTTGAAGGAGACTTTGCTACTAATAAAAAAGGTGGCAAAAATGGCGAAACCCACATCATGGAATGTTCTTGAGAACATCAGAGCACCAAAGTACAAGGTACAACCACCACAAATACCGGTAGTTTCAGGGCCATTCCAATATATATTTTGCATATGATTTGATATAAATGATACTGTACAGTATATATTGCCTCTTTTACTCTCTCTAAGACCAGTTGCTATCCCTGCAACAGATGGAGAAAATCTTGACTTCCAACAAATGAAACATGGCGAATGCTTAGTTCTTACTTTCAAATTGAATCTTTTACTACAGGACTCAAAAGGCATGGGAGGGAAAATAATCAATTTTTAGAGAATGGAGCGCTCCCTCCTCCCCCCTCCTCTTCTAGCTCTTCTGAGAAATATCAACCCAGCTTCACCAGAAATGCTCTGGATTTTGGAGGAAAACTGCTGAAAAAACCTAAAACAAACACATCGCCAACGTTCCTCCATTTCTCCAGGCAGTGCTTCAAATCAAACTGAGCAAACATGAGCTTCTGTCATTCTTCCTCGTTCCTTCTCTTTCTCTCTCTCCATCTCTCCTTTCTCCCCCCCTGATTCTCCCTGGAGGCTTTCAAACATCTTGAAGAGCAATCTGCGAGCACATGTCAGCAAGTCGTCTGCGTGCTATTGTGATTTTTCCTCACAAGGCTCTGTTGATTGGCATCTGTCTGTTGAGGAAGATGTATCTTGTTTCAAGGAAAATACATGTCAGGTGGACATGCTGAGGGAAAAGAAGGGGGCCCCCAACCCTGGAAGAATTAACAACCTTAAATAATTTGATTTAGCTCCATTGATTGACTGGTGCAAACAAGCTAATGGAATGTTGAGTTGAGATGATTAACAAAGGTGGAGACGGTTTTTCCTTCTCTCGATGCAGTAAAAAAATATCAACGGCATGACCAATGAATTAATATGCTGCTTATAAACACACCCTTGGGATTTCCTTCCTCCCTTGTAAAATGGGGGCAGGATAGAAGGAGAACCAGCATTGGAAGGAAGTACAGAAAAAGAGGAACCAAGAGGTCCTCTTCAAGGCCAGCTGGGAAGATAAAAATGGAAAAAATATGTCGTCTTCTTCTTCTTCTTCTTCTTCTTCTTCTTCTTCTTCTTCTTCTTC
>WNWU01000035.1:3658780-3672391 GCA_012654045.1 Ptyas mucosa
CCCCCCCCCCCCATTTTCCTCCCCCAAAAACCAAGCTGCATCTTATACTCTGGTGCGTCTTATACTCCGAAAAATATGGTATCTTCTAAACTTCACTGTCTCTTGGTCCTCTTGAATTAAGTTGCTCCTGGCTGGGAACCCAGACTACATACCATCTCATGTAGGAAAACCAAAGCAGTGTGAGCATCATCCATTCTATGCTCCATTTTGCAAAAGGCCCCCTACAAGCTGTGGGGGAAAAAATATCCATCTGGTTCAGTTCCAAACTCCAGAAAGGCACTGGAGACCAAATGGAGGCTGGAGGCTGATTGGAAAGAGGGCCCATTTACTGATGAAAGTAGAACCACCAAGCACGTGTGATTCTGGTTGCTGACCACATGGAGTCGAGACAGGGTGGCTTTTATACCTTCTCTTGGGCTTTGCCCTTGAACTTCCTGTTCCTGTGCAAGAACATGTGTTCTACTGGCTGTTGTCAGACTCCCATGGGGTCATGTAGGGGTTATATAGGGGTCATAGCTAGCTCTATAGGCAAAATGTAAATCCAAGGTGTTGGTCTGAGCTAGGTTTAGTTGAAGTTTCTGGGGATGATGCAGTGAAAGGGCTTGTGTTCTGAAAGGATGTTGGGCGTTTCCTATTGTGACTTAATGGCTTTTTCCTGTGTTGGATCTTGAGTGATGGCTATTTGCTTATGAATAATGCTATCTAGATACTGGTCTTCTTTCAATATGCTCTTTATCTCTTAAGTGCTGACATCTGCTGTGGGCTATTAAAAAAAAGGCAGGGGCTGTTGTGGCCCGCTGGTGGCCAACGGAGCTGTCAGTAGAGTCGGACAGTGAGAAGATTGGGGAGGAACTCAGGCCAGTCCTGGGGGCTGGAGAAAGCTTGGATGAGGACTCTGCATTGGAGGCAGAGAGGGGGTCAAGGCCATCTGATAGTTATGTGCTGCCTCCGGAGTCTCCGGAGCCTCCGGAGTCAGACATCAGCGAGGCAGAAGAACAGCTGGAGCCTGTTCCCAGTGTGTGCATGTGCAGAGCTGCCAGAAGACAAGAACAATTAAGAAAACAGGATCGACTTGTGAGTAAGGCTTGGAGATGATTGGCCCCTCCCATAAGACATAAAAGAGAAGCAAACGGGACATGAGCTTTTGCAGGAAGCAATTAGTTCATCTGGTCGGTTCAAGCTTTGAAAAGTTCTGTTTGTATATTTCATTTGTGTATTGATGCATAGAATATATTAATAAAAAATATTTTTTTAAAAAAAGAAAAGTTCTGTTTGATTCTGTGCCATGTTTGGCCTTGCCCTGCATTTGGCAATTTGTTCTCTGGCAGCATTCCAAGGGTGATAAGGTGGGTGTTTATAAACATTTCCCTGAAAGACTGTTTGTGAAGTCTTGCGGGCTGTGAATGACAATAATTCACAGCTGTGTAAATAAAAGAGGTTTTACCGGGACTAAGATTGTGCTTTATACTTTCTAAGGAAGCCTAGTCAGAACAGGGGCTGCTTTCTGCCTCCAAGAGCATGTTTCTCCATTTCTCCCTTTGGGAAATATAATATTCTGCCTTTTAAAATATTCCTCAAAATATTTCATTCTTCTAAGAGAGGGGTGGGTGCTAACTTTCTACAAAGCAGAGAGAGCCAGTTTGGTGTAGGGGTTAAGACATCAGGCTAGAAACCTGGAAATTAGACACCTTAGGCACAAAGCCAGCTGGTGATCTGCCTCCCGTTCCTCTGTCTTAGTTTAAGAAGAACTCAAGGGCAAAAACCACTTCTGAAATCTTGCCATGAAAACTGTGAGGATTAACATTTGTCAGGAACAAGATTGACCTGAAGGCACCATTGACCAGCAAAACACTTGCCTTGCAGAAGATATGTATCTCAGGAAGGAATGTGATGCTTTACACTAGGTTTGATGAAGACCCAACTTGATATTTCATATAGTTGACGCATCATCACCAAGTGTCACGAATGGGCTTAGAAAAGTATGCAAAGAATAGCATTCCAAAAAGTAGATGGGATCAGAATAAAACTATGACTTCATTTACATTTTGAAACACGTAATACTAATTTAATACAGATAATACGATTCCTCCTCTCTACGCTTTAAAAAAAACAGTTGAGCCAGTTTTATTTTTAATTCTTGGAATTAAAAGGAGGCTATCAGGAGTAGAATCCAGTGCTACAGTTAAGTAATATTTTATTTTACTCTGATGGTAGAATATATTGCACCCTTCAGAACTGGGTAAGCCAGTCCTTCAACTCTCTTGCTCCTTCTTCTGAATAGCCAGTGGATCAGGAGTGGGTTCTACTTACCTTTACTATCGGTTCACATTGTACCCACGCGCATGCGCAGATCACTTCTGATGACGTCCGGGTTAGTGGGCAGAGCTTCCCGCCAGTTTTACTACCGGTTCTTGTGAACCGGTCCGAACCGGGGCAACCCACCACTGCAGTGGATGCATCTGAAGTTTTAAGAACATGACTTTGGTATTTTGACAATCCCAAGAAGAGGGGTGGCTCACAAAATTTACAGAGTAGTCAGTCATGAACAAATCAGATGAAGGCCAGAGATTAGAAGGTGCTCCAAGAAATGTCCATGGTAGAAGGTTCCTCTTGAATACCAATATTGAGAACCTCAATTATTGTCCTAGACAATGAAGTAGACTTTGGGATTTCGACTAACTCCACCCAAAAAGCTGAATCATTGTTTGATCTTGGATGGAGAAAGCTTGAGAAGATAGTTTTCACGAGGATCAAGGTGTTTCCAAGGATGTCTTTTGATTCCTGAACTATTTGAATTCTGAAGAAACTCATTTAATTAGAAAAAGAAAAAGAAGTGTCATGATGGAACACATCACTCTGGCAACATCATCTTGATTAGTAATCAACCATCATCTTAATTAGTAATCAATAGTAATCTGATTGCTATATTTAGCACAGATCGGGGTGAAATGCTCCCGGTTCGGACCGATTCAGCCAAACCGGTGGCAATTGCGGCCGGTGATTCGGAGAACCGATAGCGATGGCGGCTGGTGGTTCGGAGAACTGATAGCGATGGCGACCGGTAGTTCAGAGAACCAGTAGCGATGGCAGTGCGAGGCTCTGCCCACACGCCCAGTCATTGTTACTTCATGGTTTTAACCAGGAACTAATCTGTTTTTTACCCTCTGTGCATGCGCAGAAGGGTTTGCGCATGCGCAGAGCGTCCGCACGCACATGTGACTTCCGAACTGGTTGGGAAGGTAAGTAGATTTCACCCCTGGCACAGATCCCTGAAGTCCTGAGTATCAGTGATAACCTTTGAATTTGCATTTGCTTTATCGACAGGAAGGATCTAGTTCCCATTAATTTCCATGAAGTGTCCACAAAAAAATAATTAAGTTTTACCTGTAGACCAGAGGCGTCAATCTCAAGGCCTGGAGGCCAGATCTGACCTGTGGGGCTGCCCTGGAAACATCGAAAGACCAGCCCTCAGTGCCTCTGCCAGCAAAAATGGACCTCAAGAGGGCCGCACGATGGCCTCCTGCAGCGATCTGCCAGTGACAATGAAGCTTGGGAGCTCCGTTTTCAGCTGTGATGGCCTCCTGGAGTGATCTGCCAGGGAAAACGGAGCTCGGGAGGACTGAGTGCTACCTTCTTAAGCTCTGTTTTTTCTGGCAGACCACTGCAGGAGGCTGTTGTAACCGAAAATGGAGCTTGGGACTGTGGGGTCCCGGTGCCCTAGGAGCTTGAGGACCAGACTGGGTACTTACCCTCTGCTGCCTAGGGCTCTGGACAGCCTGTGCCACCATCCAGGGTCCAGTCTAGACCAGGGATGTCAAACTTGATTTCATTGAGGGCTGCATCAGGGTTGTGTTTGACCTTGGGGGTCCAGAGTGGGCAGGGCCAGAGTGGGCGTGGTCAACTTGACATCACTCATGTCGGGGGCGCCTGTGGTGACCCAAGCGCTCTGCCAGTGAAAATGGGCTCCCGAACTCCGTTTTCAGCTGCGGCAGCCTCCTGCAACCCCCTGCCAGCAAAAATGGAACTCGGGCTGCTCCGTTTTTGCTGGCAGAGGCACCACAGGCCAGTCCTTTGCTGTTTTTAGGGTGGCTCTGTGGGCCAGATCTAAGCACCCTGTGGGGCGGATCCAGCCCCAGGGTCTTGGGTTTGACACCTCTGCTCAAGACTGAACAAAGACTATAACTATCAGAAAACGTTACATGACTGGGAAAAAAGTGTTGTAGGAAGTTAGCACCCACCCCTCTCCTAGGAAAATGAGATCTTTTAGGAAATATTAAAAGGGCAGAATATTTCCCTTAAAAGGGTGGCAAAAACTCATCCCCCCCACCTTTTTCAATGGGCCATTAAGGCTTGGGGCAGTCTATTCTACATAACAAAGATCTACCTCCTTCAAGCAGAGCCATAGTAGGGATTGCCCAAAACAGTGGTGGGTTTCAAATTATTTTACTACCGGTTCTGTGGGCGTGGCTTGTTGGGCATGGCTTGTTGGGCGTGGCAGGGAAAGGATACTATAAAAACTCCATTCCCACCCCACTCAGGGGAAGGTTACTGCAAAATCTCCATTCCCTCCCCAATCCAGGGGAAGGTTACTGCAAAATCCCCATTTCCTCCCGATCAGCTGGGACTCGGGAGGCAGAGAATAGATGGGGCAGGACCAGTCAGAATTTTTACTACCGGTTCTCCGAACTACTCAAAATTTCTGTTACCGGTTCTCCAGAACTGGTCAGAACCTGCTGAAACTCACCTCTGGCCCAAAGCCCTTTCATGACATCATCACCCAGCAAGAGTCAACCAAGCTTGGGACTGAAAAACACAACCTACAAAGTTACCCCTGCATGGCCCCATGGGAGTCTGACAACCAATCAGAATACAAGCTCAAATTCAAATCCCAACAGAGGGTATAAATCTCTCCCTCACCCATGTGCTTTTTTGCCCAGGACCTCAAGCCACGTGGTCCTGTCCACCATTAAAAACCATCTTTCCAAGCAGCCTCCATATTTCCAGTGTCTTTCTTTCCCACTTGGATCTGAACCCCGATGGAGATTTCTTCCAACATACAGAAGAAATCGTTTGTTTTTCAAAATCACGGTTGTCCCAATTCCCTTTTTTTTTAAAGTGCTGCATACAAAGGCTTAAAGAAACAATGACCAAGTTCAACGTTTTAAAGCGATCAGGTTACACCTCGTATAATCCAGTACTTCTAAATTAAATTATATCGGACTGCTTACCAGTATCCCTTCTAAATTGAGTTTACCAATCTGCGTGCTTTTTGTTTTTAGAAAGAAAAATAAATCAAATGCGCGCAATGAAGCTTACATTATCTGTAAGCAACATGAGAAGAGTTTCACGAGGTCAGAGCAATAAGATACGAGTCCAAGATCCCACCCTTGGTGCTGATCTGAACACGATTACAATTTTGCAGGACATTTACAAGAAATCGTGCAACTATCCTGGGCAGCTTCCACTTTCCCTGTTTTGCTCTGGCCTTTATTTACTTTGCATGCTTTTTTAAAAAGCTTTCTTGGAGAATTCAAGTCATCTGCTCAAGCTATTGAACAGAATTTGGCATCTCAGCCTATTGCATATAGATGTAGCCAGTGGTGGGATTCAAGTAATTTAACAACCGGTTCTGTGCTCTAATGATTTCTTCCAACAGCCAGTTTGCTAAACTGCTCAGAAAGTTAACAACCGGTTTTCCCGAAGTGGTGCGAACTGGCTGAATCCCACCACTGGATGTAGTCCATGACTTACAACAGTTCATTTAGTGACCGCTCAAAGTTCACTGAAATAAAGTGACATGGCCATTTTTCACACTTACGGCTGTTGCAGCATCCCTTTGGTCAGAGGATCAAAATCCGGATGCTTGGCAACCGATTCATATTTATGACGGTTGCAGTGTCCCAGGGTCATGTGATCTCCTTTTGCGACCTTCTGACAAGCAACCTCAATGGGGAAGCCAGATTCACTTAACAGCCATGTTACGAATTTAACAACCGCAATGATTCATTTAACAACGGTGACACGAAAGGTCCTAACATGGGGCAAAACTCGCTTAAAAATGTTTCCCTTGGCAACAGAAATGTTGGGCTCAGTTGTGGCTGTAAGTCGAGAATAACCTGTACCAGGTTTATTTGTTTGCCTGTTCAACACCGCACACAGCCAAGAGTGATGGAGGTTGTGTGAAGCTTAAGGCTGTGGCTCTCAAATTTGCTAATCGATGTCTTTGTAGGTTTACACAACCCATCTAATCGGCCCAGGTAAAGACTAAATGTTGGATTCATGGCAGTGGTGAAATCCAAATTTATTTTACTACTGGTTCTGTGGGCGTGGCTTGGTGGGTGTAGTGTGGCTTGGTGGGCGTGGCTTGGTGGGCGTGGCAGAGGAAGGATACTGCAAAATCTCCATTCCCACCCCTTCCAGGGGAAGAATATTGCAAAATCCCCATTCCCTCCCCACTCCTGGGGGAAGGATATTGCAAAATCTCCATTCCCACCCCACTCTGTGGCCAGCCAGAGGTGGTATTTGCCGGTTCTCCAAACTACTCAAAATTTCCGCTTCCGGTTCTCCAGAACCTGTCAGAACCTGCTGGAATTCACCTCTGATTCATGGGAATCCTGAAATAGGTTAGTCTGAATTTTGGTTAGGATTTGTCCTTGTCTGCTTTCACTTATTGCGTAAGCCTGGCTCATTTCCTTAGCTAATGATTTAACATAGTTAAATCAGAACCTCAAAACTGGTTAATAAAGTTAAGTGTGTTGTGTGACCCACAGGAAGGCTGGTGGTAGGTTTCCTGATTCATTCATTACCATATAATGCTAAGCCTTGTTGTTGTTTGAATTGTTATTGTTAGATTTCTATGCCATTCATCCATCCACCCATCCATCTGTCATATCTATCTACCTGTCTGTCTGTCTATCATCTATCAATCTATCTCCATCTCTCTCTCCCACCTCTTATCAATATATCTGATTCATTCATTGCCATATAATGCTAAGCCTTGTTGTTTATATTATCATAAGATTTCTATGCCATCCCTCCCTCCCTCCCTCCATCCATCCACCTACCTACCTACCTACCTACTGTGTTTTCCTAAAAATAAGCCCTCCCCAAAAGTATTTAAAAGCATGCACAGTGGGTACCCGCCATTTCCTCTAGTTAAGGTTAGGGATACAGAGCTGGAAATCAGGTAAGACAGCAAGAGGATCCCTGTCTTGCTCCACGCACCCCAAAATAATAAGACCTCCCCAAAAATAAGGCCAAGCACTTATTTCGGGGTTCAAAAAATATAAGACAGGGTCTTATTTTTGGGGAAAACATGGTATCTATCTATCATCTCTCCATCTATCTCCCTCTCTCTCTCCATCTCTCTCCCCCATCTTATCTGTATATTTGATTTATTCATTACCATATAATGCTAAGCCTTGTTTGAATTATTGTTAGATTTCTATGCCTGCCATCCATCCATCTTCTATCTATCTATCTATCTATCTATCTATCTATCTATCTATCTATCTATCTATCATTTATATCTAATCTACCATCTCTCTCTCATCTATCTATCTATCTATCTATCTATCTATCTATCTATCTATCTATCCATCCCTCCATCATCATCATCTATCCTTTCTCTCTCTCTCTCTCCATCTCTCTCTCTCTCTCTCTCTCTCCACCCCCCTCCTATCTGTATATCTTCTATCCCAAGGTGGTAAACATACCTAATATTCTTGCCTCCTATTTCATTTAGTGATAACATTCCCTTGGCTTTCAAAAAGAAAAGAAAGGGATGACGCCAAAGAGGAGAGCAGATGCAGAATATGGACTATTCCTAAGACAGCTCCACCCTGTTTGTCCACTTGTCTCCAGCCAAGGTGAACCATTAAGCTGTAGGAAAAGCCATCGAATGCGCGAAACAGGATGGCTGGAATGGCTCAACCACCCCTGAAGGTAGCCCACGGCATTGTTGAAGTCATGGCGGCGGGGAGAGAAAAAGCCTGACAGCACTGAAAGTCATTCAGGATCTGGGAGGTTATAATGCCTCTAATTAAAATTTGACACACTGCCACTGAGGTAGGCAGCTGTCTTGCTTTTTATTTATTTGTTTGTTGACTCGTGAGTTGACAAGATGTTGAATCTCTCTTTTGTTTCCCCCACCCACCCACCCCAAGCTAGAAGAGTTAAGCATCTGGCCCTGAGAAGAAGAAAAAAAATATTTTTTTTTTTAAAAAAGTGACCGCCTCTAGAGACTCTGAAGCCTGGAAATGATTTCATTGAACTGCTATGCAGATGGATTAATTCCAGTATTGTAAAGTCAACATGGCCGAACGCTCACTACATCACAGCCTGTGTTACTGTGGTCTGGATCAGGTTTTGATGAAGTAATTTCCCTTGAGTTTAGCACTTTAGGAAGCCTAGAGGACGTCCTTCTCGGATTTGATTTGAGACTTGTCCTCTCCCCCCCCCCTTGCTTCTCCCCCCCCTCCACCTTCCCAGCTAAATTGGGTTTTATCATTTGCACATGGACCTCTATGAGTTGGAGAAGTTTCAAACGAGGGCCATATGTTTTGGGGCACAGAATGCCCAAACAATTGGGTGTATGAAATGAGATTCGTTTCTTGCTCTCTTTCTTTCTTTCTTTCTTTCTTTTTTTTTTACAAAGATGATAGAATTAATAGCAAATGATACAGCGCTCGGGCTGGAGCGTGTTGGAGGGGGAGAGAGCCAGCTCTGTGATCCTTTGTTCTTCCAGGGGGTTCCCACCTTCACACAAGAGAGGAAGGGAAAGATTTAGATCCAAAAGACCTAAAAAAAAAAAAAGAGAGAGAGAGAGAGAGAAATGATGTGGCTTCTAATCCATCTGGCCTTTGAATCCTAAATCTAACTCCTCCCCTCCTCCAAAGGCCCACCCCTGCCTCAATGCTAGATCTTCTTCCTCCCTTCGTTGGGTAGGCAGGGCCTAGATAACAGAATAATAGAGTTGGAAGGGAACTTGCAGGAAACCAGGGTTGGGATTCAATTTTTTTTACTACCAGTTCTCTGGGTGTGGCTTGGTGGACGTGGCATGGCTTGGTGGGCGAAGCAGGGGAAGGATATTGTAAGATCTCCATTCCCTCCCCACTCCAGGGGAAGGTTACTGCAAAAACCCCATTCCCTCCCGATCAGCTGGGACTCGGGAGGCAGAGAATAGATGGGGGCGGGGCCAATCAGAGGTGGTATTTATCGGTTCTCCGAACTACTTAAAATTTCCGCTACCGGTTCTCCAGAACTGGTCAGAACCTGCTGAATACCACCTCTGCAGGGAACCCTATACATTGCAGACCAATGGTTGTCCAATCTCTTCTTAAAAACTTCCAGTATTGGAGCACCCATAACTTCTGGAGGCAAGATTACAGTTGTTCTCATTGTCAGGAATTTCCTTCTTAATTCTAGGTTGGTTTTCTCCTTGATTAGCTTCCATCCGTTACTTGTCCTGCCTTCGGGTACTTTGGAGAATAGGTTGAGCTCTCTTCGTGGCAGCCCCTTAGATATTGGAACAGTGCTAATTCCTGCAACTGTTCTTGATGTGTTTTAGCCTCCATTCCTCTAATCATCTTTGTTGTTCTTATCTGCATTCTTTTAAAGTCTCTACAACTTTTTTTATATTGTGGTGACCAAAACTAGATATGAGGATTCCCTGAAGAAGCTCTGCCCCTTTATCTTCTGATGAGAATGTCTCTTGAAGAACCTTTTGGATGTTCTAGACTTGGAATCTGACTGGTGACATTTGGATCC
This sequence comes from Ptyas mucosa, assembly GCA_012654045.1. Lineage (NCBI taxonomy): Eukaryota > Metazoa > Chordata > Lepidosauria > Squamata > Colubridae > Ptyas > Ptyas mucosa. The sequence continues at coordinate 3,668,549 of WNWU01000035.1, forward strand.
ATAATGCTCACTGCTTCAATATCAGAAGGAAATGCACTATATCAGTGATGGTGAACCTTTTCAGCACCAACTGCCGAAAAAGGAGCACATGGGCGGCACCAAGTGTCAAAAAAGGAGGACTTCGCACGCATCTGGGTCGAGACCAGCAATAGGAGTTGCCCAGGGGCGTGCATGCACCAGAGAATATACTTGCGGTTTCTTCAGGTTACTGCCGGCAAGTCTTCAGGTTATTGCCACACATGTGCCGATCAGCTAGCCAGCACACATGCTCACGTCGGAAAATGGAAGACCAGCTGTTCCAGTTTCGGCACTCACACAAGCACAAAGGCCAGCTGATTGTTGCATGTACATGCACGCCAGAAACCCAGAAGAGGAACAGGCGACACTGCGTGTGCCAGGTTCTCCATCACGGCACTATATAAAAAGAGCGATAGAGATGCATATCATGTTACTGGTGAAGTAGTTTGACAGGTGGGATCCAACCAGACAAATTATCTTTTCACACACACACACACACACACACACACACCGGATGCCAACCCTAGCTTTTCACCAAGAGTCACCTTGAATGCCAAGTGCTTCAGAAGAAAAATCCAAATCAGCAACTGAACACGGGCCATGATTTTTAATTGCTATTTTGCGGTTTTCAGCTGGATTGTCTGGGTTGCATTGAATTGAAGGCATTTTTGTAAGCTGTCTTCATAACCTGTAGTTTGAAAAGGCTATAAGGATTAGTGTGTTAGGAATGTGTTATAGAAACCAAAATTTAGATATAGACTCAGCAATGATTAAGGAAACTTTAGAGTTTCATTGTTTCTCAGCCTAACCACAAGGTTATCATGAGGCTCAAAGGAACATTGAGGAAAGAGGTGTGGAAAACCATCTAGCATTCTTTGAAAGCCTAAATGTCTAGTACAAGTCACTGTGACATCGTATGTCTCCTGATGTCCTTGTACAAATAACTCCAATTATGTATGTTACGTATCTTATGTATCTCACCCACCAATAGATTCGTTGAAGGAAATTCAGTGGTGGGTTGCTATCGGTTTGCCCTGGATTGGGCAAACTGGTAGTGGCTGTGGCAGGAGGCTCTGCCCACCCGCCTGGACATCTCTGCGCATGTGCAGAAGCGTCGCACGCATACGTGAGCAAACCGGTAGTGACCGGAATTGAAACTGAGGAAATTCCTCGACTAGAAAACCTGAGTTATGAATGCTAATACTGCATTTATCATAAGGTTATAACCGCAGAATCTTGCAAGCCTGAATATGCTTCTCCCTTCCCTTCCTTTGTCTTCATACAGAGAGTCCCTACAGAGAGAGGTAAGGACAGCCGAGAAGATTATAGGAAGCTCGAATCCCGTTATTCAGGATACTGCTTATAAGCGCTATGTGCTGAGAGTTCGAAGCATGGTTAGAGACCTCACACATCACACGATCTGTTTTTGTTGCTTCCTTCTGGGAGGAGGTTTCTAAGTTTTCCTAGCAGGACTTCCAGATTCTGTAACAGCTTTGTTCCCTATGCCATCTGCCTGGTAAACTCGCAAGATTCGTTTTTCTCACCATAAACATATATACATCCGAACTAGACTGTGCTGTTTCTCTGTGTCATATAATATATGTGGGTATATGCATAATTTGGTATTTATTTATTTATTCTGTCATGGCTAAGTAATGTATATTGGAGGTGAAGACCCTCTGCGAGCTGTATGCAACGAAATTTCATTGTAATGTATGCTGATTAGGGTACATTCAAAGTGACAATAAAGTTATTCTAAGTCTTCATGACAATTGACATTTTCTCAGGTTACACTGCAGTCTGGACTCAGATTTCCTTTATTGGACTGTTGTTTCGGTTATGGCTCTTCCTCCTGTTCTTCATGGTTATTTCTACATTCCAATGTTTGCAATAAGAATGGGGAAAATATAATCAAATTATAAATGGTTCAGGCCAGGGGTAGGTTCTAAAATTTTATACTACCGGTTCTGTGGGCGTGGCTTATTTTGTGGGCGTGGTTTGATGGTCATGTAACAAACTATTCTTTAGGATTTAGCAGAGGTACTGGTCTACCAGGCTTTTAATTGCTTGCAGAGCTGTACTGGTCTACCCATTTGTTCTTGGAGCGTTCCAGTCTACCCATTTGTTTTTGGAGTGCACTGGTCTACCACCAAACAGCCTTTTACCGCTGATCAGCTGTAGGGTGGGCCTTTGAAGCTCTGCGGCAAGAGTTTAAACAGTTTTTTGCTGCTCTGCCGCCACCGAGAGTATCGGAAACCGCTTTCAGGCAGCTTGGCCACCACCGAGCGGTTTACAAGGAGTGGATCAGTTCTAGCCGATCAGTTAGGAGGCTTCTTGGCTTCTCAATTTAAAGCTACGGTGTCTTTTTTTTTTCTTCTTTGTCCAGGGAGCCCTGATTTTTTCCTTTTAGCTGATCAGCTGGGACTTGGGAGGCAGCAAATAGATTGGGGATGGGGCCAGGCAGAAGTGGTATTTACTGGTTCTCTGAACTATTCAAAATTTCCACTACCGGTTCACAAGAACCGGGGAGAACCGGTAGCAACCCACCACTGGTTCAGGCATAACAGCCTATTACTTGCTGCACAAAGGTAATGCTAAAAGTTTCTCCTGTCCATTCATGTCCACCTCTAGGGGGCAGTGCTCATCTCCATTTCTTAGCCAAGAGAGCCACTGTTGTCCGACCTGACTATATGCCGAAGCGAACAGAACACTGTTACCTTCTCACCGAAGTGGTACCTATTTATCTATTTGCAACTGCATACATTCGAATTGCTGGGTGGGCAGGAAACTTACTGCATAGAGAGTGTTACATTTTTATTTTCATCATGGTTTGTTGAAGAAACCGCGATAGACTAATTCATGCACTCATGGAACATTTCATCAGAAATTTTAGATTGCATTTCACTTGCTAATCCCTACTGGAACCCGCCATGCCAGATTTCCACCACTATGATGTGAAGGCATACTGATCAATTATGTCTGATGATAGATTATAAGCCTATGAATGAAAAATCATAGGTTGCCTTGTAGAGGAGATGGGTGGCAGAAAAATTTAATAAACAAACAAAGAAACAAGCAAATAAATAAAGCAAGCGCAGATTGATTTTCTAGCCTTATTCTTTTTTTCCCAATATTATCCAGATTGTTGTCCCATTTCAGACTTAGTTCCACAGAAGGCACTGTGACTTCTTTCCGAGACGGGTAACCCAGTGAATGGGGTTATTTTTTTGAGTAAAAAGGTGTAGGGTCGCACTGTGACTCGCTACGCACCTCTGCTCACAACCAGACAACCAAAACAGGGAGGGGAGAGAGAAACAGTGGTGGGATTCAGCCGGTTCGCACCACTTCGGGAGAACCGGTTGTTAACTTTCTGAGCAGTTTGGTGAACTGGCTGTTGGAAGGAATTATTAGGGCAGAGAACCGGTTGTTCAATTATTTGAATCCCACCATCGGAGAGAAAGTATTGGAAAGCCTGGGAGGGAATTGAAGAAAGCGAGTGAGTCAAAGCAACCTGGGAAAGTCCCAACACCCCAAGGTCAAATGCTGGGAAAACTCCAAGGTGCTCTGATTGTTCCCAAAACAAAGTGAATGCAATTGATTGGTGGACAATGAACTGTGGGGAGATCCGAGGAGAAAAGGGGATTTTATCTATGCTAGTTTTTGCATGAAAACTTGAGAATTCGCTTTGCTACTTCTGTGCCCCTGTGGAATTATCAGTAAAGATAGCATATGCACCAAGACCAATTCCTTGTGTGTCCAATCACACTTGGTTAATAAAATTCCATTCCATTCCATTCCATTCCATTCCATTCCATTCCATTCCAT
>WNWU01000035.1:3694981-3714100 GCA_012654045.1 Ptyas mucosa
GAGAGGGAGGGAGGGAGGAGGGAAAAAGAGAAAGAAAGGAAGAAAGAGAAAGAAAGAAAGAAAGAGGAAGGAAAGAAGGAGAAAGAGAGAGAGAAAGAAAGAAAGAAAGAAAAAGAGAGGGAGGGAGGAGGGAAAAAGAGAGGAAGAAAGAAAGAAAGAAAGAAAGAAAGAGGAAGGAAAGGCAAGAGAGAGAGAGAGAAAGAAAGAAAGAAAGAAAAGAAAAGAAAAGAAAAGAAAAGAAAAGAAAAGAAAAGAAAAGAAAAGAAAAGAAAAGAAAAGCACGGGTGTCCAACTTTTTGGCTTCCCTAGGCTGCATTGAGTGAAGAACTGTCTCAGACGGCATATAAAATTTGTAATATAGTTAATGTATATAAATCACATAATAAAGTTAAGAGTTTACGATCTTGAAGGGCCACATATTACTACCTTTCCAAGGCCACCTGTTGGACACACCTGTTGTAAAGTTTGGATTCATCCATCTGATTTCTTTGGTTACAGAATTATAGTCTCTTGACTATAATGCTTTTAATTTCTGACTTTATAATGCTTTTCTGACCTTATAAATTGGACAAAAGCCATAGAAAACACACAATTACACACACACACACACAAACACACACACACACACACCTCTCAAAAAGCTGTTTTCTCTGATGTCCAGTTTGTCTGATTCAGGATGATTCAACCACATTCAATACAAGAGCACACAATAGATACAACCTTAAGGTAAACCGCTCCAAACTCGATTGCAGAAAATACGACTTCAGCAACAGAGTGGTCAATGCCTGGAATGCACTACCTGACTCCGTGGTTTTTTCCCCAAACTCCCATAACTTCAATCTTAGACTGTCTACTGTTGACCTCACCCCATTACTAAGAGGTCTGTAAGGGGCCTGCATAAACCCATCAGCATCCCAGTCCTACTGTCCCCATTTATTCGTATCCTAATGTCCCCTTTTATTCGTATTCATGTATTCATAATCATGTTTATACATTTCATGTATTCATAATCATGTTTATATTTTTATCTGTAATTTTATATATGCTTGACAAACAAACAAACAAACAAATAAATAAATATGGAAAAATCTCAAGGTAAGCACTTCCTGCAGGAATCTTTTAAGGGCGTACAACGTGAAGTACAACGTGGAAGGGCAGGGAGGGGAGCCTCTTACTAACTGCTCGTGCCATGTTGCATTGATTAGTAACTCAATATTGCAGGAGGAGCAAATGAAAAGGCAAACAGAGGGAAGGATATTTCAATACGGTAATTGTTTCCTAGCAGTAATATTTCTCCCCCGTGTTAAGGAAATAAAGCTGCCACGGTTTCCTGGGTCTGTTGCTGTGTCTCCTCCCGTCTGTTCTCAGGAGCTATCAAAGGAGGATGTCCCCAGAAGAGAAACCTGCCAACCCCTCCCACAATTCTCTTTTCAGAAAGTTAGCATGTTGACAAACAGATCGACCCACAACCCCCTAACGGTTTCTATAGTGTCTTTCCAACAAAACAGAAAGAGCTTTTAAAAAAAAAAAGATATTAGCAGAGTACATCAGAAAGTACCCATTATGCCATTAGAATTTAAAAAAAAAAAAATGTTGGTAGCTGCTTGGAAATATCCTCTCTGCTTAGAGAAGAGGACAAAATAAGGAATATTCTACATGGGTAGAAATGGGAGATGGAGAACGTAGAATAACCTCATCAGTTGACCTTGGGTTAAATTTGTCTGAAATGGTATAGGGCCGTGATGGCGAACCTATGGCACATGTGGAGCCATATTGGTAGGGACGAGAATGTTGCCCTAACTCAGCTCCAGTGCGCCTGCGCGCACTGGCTAGCTAATTTTCAGGCCTTCCGATCCCACCGGAAGTTGGCAAACAGGCCATTTCCGGCCTCCGGAGGGCCTCTGGGGGGAGTGGGGAAGGCCGTTTTCACCCTCCCCAGGCTCCTAGAAAGCCTCTGGCGCCTGGGGAGGGTGAAAAACAGGCCTACCAGGCCCACTGTGCTATCGCGTACCAAAAGCATGGGGAGCGGGGGGGGGGTCATGAATGCATGCTTTGGGGGGCGGGGCACATTGAATTATGGGTGTGGGTACCCCCCCCATGCTCCCCCTGCTTTTGGCATGCGACGGCAAAAAGGTTAGCCATCACTGATAATAGGGTCTCCTGTTAGAAGACCTCCAATGTCCCCTCCAACTCTGTTATTCTGTTATTCTTTCTCCTGTTTTTCTGTTGTTTTTCTTTCTTCTGTTGTTCTTTCTTCTGTTACTCTGTTATTTTCTTTAGTTATTCTGCTGTTTTTCTTTATTCTGTTATTCTGTCCTTATTCTGTTATTCTGCTGTTATTCTTTATTCCATTATTCTTTATTCTATTATTCTTTATTCTGCAATTCTGTTAGTCTGTTAGTCTGTTAAATGGACCCTGTTCGCTAGAGAGACACTCTTCCCCTACTTTGTGAGAGCACTCACAGCAGTCCCAGTTCTGGACCGTTGCACTGATAAAGCTTTGCTGGAATGTGGAATGAAATATCCGCGCCACTCGTAACCTACACCTCCGTGGAAATCTTCCACAAACCCCCAAAGAAAGTATGCATCCCTGGGTGTGTTCATGCACATACCAGCAACTGACCTTGACTTGAAATATATCTTTCCTTTCCCGAGAGGATAATTTTTGTTTTACAAAAGAAAGAAAAATAAAGATACACACCACAATCCTTCCAATAAACAACTTTCTCAAGCCAACAGATAACTTTCCCTGAATTTGGCTAGACGTTCTTCTATCAGAACATTTAGATCGACTTGTTGGAATGGACTTGAATTCTTATTCCAGCGGCCTCATTCTAGCAGGAAACGTGTTTGTGTTTAAACTTGTAAGCTGCCCAGACTCATTTAAGTAAATAAAAATATAAAGAAAGAAATAAAAGCAAGGATAGTCTACAATATTTATACTTCCTCCTGCCTGCCACAAGATGGCACCTTTAGATAGCCTGAATCCAAGAGATCGTTTCTCGTTTCCCAGAAAAGAGAAACTTTCTTAAATGAGGAATTGTAGAACGTCTTTCTCTAGATAGGATAGGATTGGTCCCAGGAAACAGATTCAGCAGGGTTTTGGGGGTTTTTTTTTGCAGAATTTCAAACTCCACCAAACCTGTTTGATCAAAAGAACCAGTTCAAGGAAAAGCATTTTTGTATATGTATCTGTCAGCCTTACCATGCAGACCAGACAAGAAACATGACCAGACTGGGCTAAAAATTTTGAATATGCAATAAAATTAGATAAATGGCAGAAACTATGGGATAGAAATATTAAATTGACTATGTCAACTGCATATAACATATATATATATATATATATATATATATATATATATATATATATATATATATATATATTTCTATAAAACACCTACGATAAGAGAAGAAAGCAAATATATGTATGTATGTATTTATTTATTTATTTATTTATTTAATTATTTAATTAATTAATTGATTAATTTTATTTATATGCTGTCCTTCTCTGGAGACTCAGGGCAGCTTACAATGCGTTAAGCAATAGCCTTCATTCTTTTGTATATTTATACAAAGTCAGCTTATTGCCCCCACAATCTGGGTCCTCATTTTACCCACCTTAGAAAGGATGGAAGGCTGAGTCAACCTTGAGCCTGGTGAGAATTGAACTCGCAGTAATTGCAGGCAGTTGGATGTTAAATGCTGCCTTAGTAGGAGGCATTAGCCTCCTATGCCACTCAGGCTCCTACATACACATACAGTATATATACATACACAGTGTGTGTGTGTGTGTGTGTGTGTGTGTATGTGTGTGTGTGTGTGTGTGTGTGTGTGTGTGTATATATATATATATATATATATATATATATATATATATATATATATATATGTTTTTCTTTCTTTTTCGTAGGTTTTATGTGTATTTCTCTTTAGCCAGGTTCTTCCTATGTAAACCAAGATTTTATGCAGCCCTAGTTCAATGAAATCACAATCCACTATTTTCTAGGCTTTTTTTCTTCTGGCAGCCAGCAGACCCTTTGCTGCCCATTGGGAGACTAAGATAGATCTATTTCGGCCTTATAAGGCTTCATCAGTTAGCCACACCCTCATCTCATGTATCCTCACTGTAAAGGTACAATATTTGTTTTTCTTTCTTTTTCGTAGGTTTTATGTGTATTTCTCTTTAGCCAGGTTCTTCCTATGTAAACCAAGATTTTATGTAGCCCTAGTTCAGTGAAATCCCAATTCACTAGTTTCTGGGCTTTTTTTCTTCTGGCAGCCAGCAGACTCTGGCTGAATGAGGGCTGCATAAAATCTTGGTTTACTTAGGAAGAACCTGGCTAAAGATTATCCATCTATCTATCTATCTATCTATCTATCTATCTATCTATCTAGCTAGCTAGCTAGCTAGCTATCTATGGTGGGTTTCAAAAGTTTTTACTACCAGTTCTGTGGGTGTGGCTTTGTGGGCGTGGCAGTGGAAGGATACTGTAAAATCTCCATCCCCACCTCACTCCAGGGGAAGATTACTGCAAAATCCCCATTTCCTCCCAATCAGCTGGGACTCGGGAGGCAGAGAATAGATGGGGGCGGGGCCAGCCAGAGGTGGTATTTGCTGGTTCTCTGAAGTACTCAAAATTTCTGCTACCGTTTCTCCAGAACTGGTCAGAACCTGCTGAAACCCAGCTCTGATATATATGTATATGTATATATATATGCACACACACGCTGTATTTATATGTGTGTGTGTGTGTGTGTGTGAACACATATATTCTTTTGAGAGCGGGCATCAGAATTTCATTTTTTTAATGGGTGCAGGTGTTCACAAAAAAAAAGTGCCAATAAAGGTTATCTTATCTCTTGTCTTATCTCATCATCTTATCTATTATTCTGCTTCTTTCTTCTTTTAAAAACGACCGCTCCCAAAAGAAGGAAAACCACCTGGGTCTTCCAAAACCAGACACTTCCTTTCATCACAAATGTCAGAAACCGCGACATACACTGTATGTACAGCATCCGTCTCAACCCTCTAATGCCACAGATTTATGATTTCATCGCAGTGCTTTGCACTGTATGTAAAAACAACTGATGCTGAAAATGTAGCTCTTAGCTCCCTTTCCAGAAAGAGGTACCTCCGTTGGCGGTGATAGACATGCAAATACCTAAACATTGTGAGGGGGGAAAGACTGTGAGAAACCTGTTCAGCTCACAGATCTGGTTTCTTGCTACGGATGGAACTTTCCTGGGCTAATTTCCTCCAGAGCTTGGTGTTTTTCCCTGTTTATTTTTCACTTGTGGATATGTTCTGCTGGCCGCTGCCAAAGAAATGGAGAAAGGGACCTAACTACAGATTAACAGAGTTGGAAGGGACCTTTAGGTCATCTAGTCCAACCTCCCCTCCGCCCCATCGAAGAAGGAGACCCTACACCATTTCTGGACAGATGGCAGTCCAGTCTCTTCTTGAAAGCCGCCAACGATGAAGATCCCACAACTTCTGAAGGCAACTTCTGTTCCATGGGTTGATTGTTCTCACTGTCAGAAAATTTCTCCTTATTTCTAGGTTGAATCTCTCCTTGATCAGTTTCCATCCATTATTTCTTGTCTTTGGGTGCTTTGGAAAATAGCTTGACCCCCTTCTCTCTGTGGCAGCCCCTCAAGTATTGGAAGACAGCTATCATGTCTCCCCTGGTCCTTCTCTTCACTAGACTAGCCATGCCCAGTTCCTGCAACCGGTATGTTTTAGCCTCCAGTCCCCTAATCATCCTGGTTGCTTTTCTCTACACGCTTTCTAGAGTCTCAATACCATTTTTATAGTGTGGTGACCAAAAACCTGTTAAAACAAAAGCAAGAAATAAAAAAATGTGCCAGCAGAAGCAGAAGGGAAAGTCCCTTGTGGAATGGCAATCTAGCTACATGAGTTACAAAGTGCAGCAGATGGAACTTGTTGTTAGTTGCAAAGTTGTGTCCGACACATTGCGACCCCATGGACAACGTTCCTCAAGGCCTTCCTGTCCTCTACCATCCCCCGGAGTCCATTTAAGCTCACGCCGACTGTTTCAGTGACTCCATCCAGCCACCTCGTTCTCTGCCGTCGCCTTCTTCTTTTGCCCTCAATCTTTCCCAGCATTAGGCTCTTCTCCAGGGAGTCCTTCCTTCTCATTAGGTGGCCAAAGTATTTGAGTTTCATCTTCAGGATCTGGCCTCCTAAAGAGTAGTCAGGGTTGATCTCCTCTAGGACTGACCGGTTTGATCGCCTTGCAGTCCAAGGGACTCGCAGGAGTCTTCTCCAACACCAGAGTTCAAAGGCCTCAATTCTTTGGCGCTCAGCCTTCCTTATGGTTCAACTTTCACAGCCATAGATTGCAACTGGGAAAGTAGATAGAACTTGGCTGTACTCATTAAGAGTCAGGCCAGGTGTTTAAGCACATCTCACAAGAAGCAAGAAACAGGTGGGAGTGTATAACCCTAGCATTTGATGTCCTTTGCTGCATGGAAACAAAGATCGAAGGATAGAGCAGGTGTTTAGTGGTATTTCTATTTTTGACAAGGTAGCAGGTTATTTTCGGTATGTTCACCAAACAACAAAATGGTTGATTCCATTTCACTCTCCCCATCTGTCACCTTCTGCCCTGTGGGGTAAGATGGATGACCTGTTATGCTACGAAGCAGATTTTTGTGTAGGACTGGCTATATTTATATTTATGCCCTTTATTGTCCTGCAGGTGCTTTTTCCAAAAGGCAACTGGGCTTCCTTGGTTTCTTTCTTGGAAAATGTTTTGCTTCTCATCCAGGAAGCTTCTTCCGTTCTAAAGGTTCCATAGAGATTTCCCCTTTCATTTATTGTATTTATCACTTTGCTATTTTTATAAATAACTCAAAGTGGCGAACATATCTAATACGCCTTCCTCCTCCTATTTTCCCCACAATCACCCTGGGCTTGGGCCAGTGGTGGAATTCAATTTTTTTTACTACCAGTTCTGTGGGCGTGGCTTGGTGGGTGTGGCTTGGGCGTGGCAGGGGAAGGATACTGCAAAATCCCCATTCCCTCCCCACTCCTGGGGGAAGGATATTGCAAAATCTCCATTCCCACCCCACTCTGGGACCAGTCAGAGGTGTTATTTGCTGGTTCTCCGAACTACTCACAATTTCCCCTACTGGTTCTCCAGAACCTGTCAGAACCTGCTGGATTTCACCTCTGGGTTGGGCTGAAAGAGAATGACTGGCCCAAGGTCACCCAGATTTCATGCCTAAAGTGGGACTTGAACTCACTATCTCCTGGTTTCTAGGCCAACACTAGACCAAACTGGCCTGGCAACATTATGGCGTCTTAGTGACTAGATCTTCTCCAGGATGATCTGACTTCAGCCTGGCTTATCAGGTCTTCTGATGGTGTAACTATTTCTACAGAGATTGTGTCCATTCGCTGTCTTTGTTTTTTCTTTTCTTCCACCATAATCAGTGGTGGGTTCCTCCCGGTTCCACCCGGTTCCGCCGAGCCGGTAGCAGTGACAATATGACGTCACTAAACCAGTTCTGCCCCCCCGCCGCCCCACGCCCCCCTGCCCCCTCCCTGTTATTCTTACCTTTTATTTCGCCCCACCCCCAATCTATTGCTGCCTCCTGAGTCCCAGCTGGCTAGAAGGAAAAAAACCTGTTTAAACTCTTGCCGCAGGAGACCAGTGCCTCCAAAAATAAATGAGTAGACTGGTGCCTGCAAAAACAAATGAGTAGACCGGTGTCTCCAAAAATAAATGGGTAGACCAGTGCCTCCAAAAACAAATGGGTAGACCGGTACAGCTCTGCAAGCAGTTAAAAGCTGGTAGACCAGTACCTCTGCTAAATCCTAAAGAATTGTCACATGACCATCAGGCCACGCCCACAAAATAAGCCACGCCCACAGAACCAGTGGTAAAAAAATTTAGAACCCACCCCTGACCATAATGGTGTTCTCAAGGGAGGCGGCTCTTTGTATATTGTATATAAGCCTGGTGATTTGTGCCTTATGGGAGAACACTAGACTGAGGTGTTCTATAATCCATGGCTTTGTTTTCGTGGTTATCCATGGTGTTCCTCAGGAGTCTTCTCCAACACCAAAGTTCAAAAGCATTAATACTCTTTCTATCCTCCTTCTTCATCCATGTAACAGGGAAAATTACTGATTGCACAATTTTTTCTGAGCTACTTTGGTGCAGTGATTAAGCTGTTGGGAGTTGGAACAGGGAGACCCAAGTTGCAGGAACTGGGCATGGCTACTCTAGTGAAGAGAAGGACCAGGGGACAGATGATAGTAGCGTTCCAGTATTTGAGGGGCTGCCACAGAGAGGAAGGAGGTCAAGCTATTTTCCAAAGCACCCGAAGACCAGACAAGGAATAATGGATGGAAACTGAACAAGGAGAGATTCAACCTGGAAATAAGGAGAACTTTTCTGACAGTGAGAGCAATCAACCCATGGAACAGAAGTTGCCTTCAGAAGTTGTGGGAGCTTTATCCCTGGAAGCTTTCAAGAAGAGACTGTCAAAAATGGTGTAAGGTCTGCTTGGGTGGGGGGTTGGACTAGATGACCTACAAGGTCCCTTCCAACCAGGGGTGGGCTTCAAAAATTTTAGCAAGGGGTTCTCTGCCCGGCTGCTGGGTGGGCATGGCCATGGTGAGCGTGACCTACTCAGCCTCCTGCACCATGGCAGGGGTGGGTGTTTTTGCCCTCCCCAGGCTCCGGAGGCTTTCCTCAAGCTCCTGGGAGGGCGAAAATGGCCTCCCCAGGCCCCGGAGGCCCTCTGGAGGCTGGGAACGGGCCCATTTCCAGCCTTCCCAAACTTCCGGTAGGCCCGGTTTTTGCCCTTCTTGAGACTCTGTGCACGCCCTGCACTTACCTGCATCCAAAACAGGCTGCTTGGGGACTCCTGGGATGGGCGGGGTGGAGTGGGTGGGTGGGGCCAGCCAGGAGTGGGACTTGGGGGTTCTCCAAACTGCACAGAATCTTAGCTAGAGGTTCTCCCGAACCCCTTCGAACCCCCAACAGTCCACCCCTGCTTCCAACTCTGTCAATCTGTATCTGTTGTCCTCTCTTTTAAGCTGATCTATGACTGCAATAAAAATTTGATTTAGTTAATCCTCTCTTGGACATGGGGGACAGCTGTTTGTCTTTATGTCCATCATTCTCTCTCAGACCTAGCCTGGGAATTTTTTAAAAGAGTTATGGATATCTGAAAGTAAACATTATATGTTAAATTAATCAGAAAGACCAAGAAATTTACTTAAACGGTTGTGTACTAGCATAAAGCAAACCACATAATAAAAATTGTTTAATGGTTTCAATCGCTCCTTCATTGCATGGAGAAATCCTTCACCCAACCGGAATAGCTTTGGACTTTTGGTAGCTTTGTGAGACTTCGAAGGTTTTTTTAGACTTTTGAACCCTTGTAGGATTGCAGAGTAAAGGTTGTCAAATCAAGCCAAGAAGGTGAACCCTCTCCTATATTTAGGGACTGTAATCTCTAAGGGGGAGGTTGTCATATTTATCTTTCAATGTGGATTTTATATTTGATATTGTTGTAGTTTTTACACTTGTTGTTTTATTAGGTAGTTGGATGCTGCCCAGAATCACTTTTTGTGTGGCTATGCAAATTTCCCACTGTGTCGCTTTGCAAAAATCCCTAGTGCCACATATTGAGTGAGCTCCAGTTACTTGTCCCAGCTTCTGCCAACCTAGCAGTTCAAAAGCATGTAAAAAATGCAAGTAGAAAAATAGGGACCACCTTTGGTGGGAAGGGAACAGTGTTCCTTGTGCCTTTGGCGTTTAGTCATGCCAGCCACATGACCATGGAGGCGTCTTTGGACAGCGCTGGCTCTTCGGCTTTGAAATGGAGATGAGCACTGTCCCCTAGAGTCAGGAACGACTAGCACACATGTGCGGGGGAACCTTTACCTTTACCTTATGCAAATTTCATGAATAAATTAACAAACAAGCAAGCTGGTCAGGAATACATCCTTGGAAAGAAATGCTGGGTGTGCATGCACTGTAGGAGAAGAGCAGGCAGAGTTAAGCGCATCAGCAGTTTAGAATCATTGCGTTTCCATAAGTGGCCCAAGACCAAGACCAAGCCCTCCTGAATCCTCTTGACCTTATGTGGCTACAATTTAGTGTTGAACTTTAGTTGACTAGATTCTTCTACTAAACTAAACTTCTGCGTTCAGAGGTTGTGGGTATTCTATCACTGGAGACTTTAAAGAAAATGCTGGATAACCATTTGTCTGGAATCAGGGGTGAAATGCTCCCGGTTTGGACCAGATCGCCCGATCTGGTAGTGATGGAGGCGGGTGGTTTGGAGAACCGGTAGCAAAAACCCCTGCCCCCACCTCCCATGCCCAGCTGAGCCACGCGATCATCAGAGGCTTTTGATTTTATTTTTAAAAGCATTTTTTTCTACAACCTCTTCGGCAGAAAAAATGCGTTTAAAAGTAAGAAAAAAAGCCTCTGATGATCGCGCGGCTCAGCTGGGATCATCAGAGGCTTTTAAAAGCATTTTTTAAAACAATCAATCCAATAGACCAGAGGTGCTATTCAGCAAGTTCTGACAGATTCTGGAGAACCAGTAGCAGAAATTTTGAGCAGTTCGGAGAACCGGCAAATACCACCTCTGGCTGGTCCCAGAGTGGAAATGGAGATTTTGCAGTATCCTTCCCCTGGACTGGGGTGGAAATGGAGATTTTGCAGTATCCTTCCCCTGCCATGCCCACCAAGCCACACCACGCCCACCAAGCCACGCCCACAGAACTGGTAGTAAAAAAAAAATTCACTACTGCCTCCAAGGTCCCTTTCAACTCTGCTTTTCTGTTCTCTTCTTCTATATAGACTTAAATAAATCTATGCTGCAACCTAATGGATCGTCTTGATTCTTTGCATCTGACATGGACATACAATGAAGGAGATATATTTGTAGCTCAGGGTTGAACCGAGGGATCCTTGGTCCCCTCTGAGCTTCGATGTTATCTAGTTTGGGTAATGAAACGTCTGCAAGCAAACCACAAAGCTCAGAGATCACCAAGGATCCTTTTACGCACATACAAAATGGACAGGAATCTCTTTTTGTAGCTGATACACATAGAAAAATATTTCTGCTTCCCACATATTTATTTATTTTTATTTTATTTTATTTTTATACCGCCCTTCTTCTGCGAGACTCAGGGCGGTGCACAGCTGAGATAAAACATAGCATATAAAATTTAAAAACAATTTAAAAAACATTAAACAATTTCGGCCCGACAATTTAAAACAACCCAATTAAAACTGAATCCAATTAAAACTGAGATCCAATTAAATATCAAGAAGGTGAAGAATTTATTCGAGATGGGAATGGGAAGCCAGGAAGCTGACGACTTGTCCAGTCAATGTATTGGCCAATAAAAGATAGAACATGCAACCATATTCAGGGAAACCTTATCACTAAGTAAATACAATACACCTATGAGAATTTTCCAGAATTTTCATTTTATTTATTTATCTCTTCCTAGCTCAGTGATGGTGAACCTTTTTTCCCTCGGGTGCTGAAAGTGCGTGCATGCGTGATAGTGCATGCGTGCATGCCCACGCCCATAATTCAATGCCTCCCCATGCACCGTGTCCCTCTGTGCATGTGTGCACAACCACCATGTCCAATTTTGGGCCTAGCAGGCCTCCCTGAAGCCTCCGGATGCCAGAAACAGCCTGTTTCCCATCTTCTGGTGAGCTCGGCAGGCCTGTTTTTGCCCTCCCCAGGCTCCAGAGGTTTTCCTAGAGCCTGGGGAGGGCAAAAACGGCTTCCCCAACCCTCCCAGAGGCCCTCTGGAGGCTGAAAGCGCCCTCCCAGAGCCTCCGTGCAAGCCTTATACTTACTTGGCATCCAAAACGAGCCGCATGGCAACTCCTGGGAGGGGAGGGGCAGTGTGGGTGGGGCCAGCCAAAAATCAGCTGGAGCTGAGCTAGGGCAACGGCTCGCATTCCCACAGATATGGCTCCACGTGCCACCTGTGGCACGCGTGCCACAGGTTCGCCATCACGGTCCTAGCTAATCTGTACCATCAGCAAAAGGTTACATTTCCAAGTGTAAAGAAATTTAGAAGGATCTAATAAAGGAAAAAGAAAAAGTCACCAGATTTGGTCATGGTTGTACAGTGGTCGTGATTCTTTGTTACTCCACATTCCAGACAATTTTGTGCCTGAGCACTCAACAAACTGGTCAAGAGGTTATTTTTCATTCTGGGCAAAAGGTTAGACACAACATAAGCAAGGAAGCTCCTGAGCAAGTGAAAGCAGTCAGCCTAAGGACAAAGAAGATTATGTTGGGGTATTTCCTTAGCTAAAAAACATCACTTAGCATATGAGGAGCATATTCTTCTTCAGAACAACCATGGAATAACCTCCCAAAAGATCTCTGGTTGAGGAAACCAATTTTTCCCGCCAGGTATGGAGCCTTTGAGGGTGGTTCCAGCAAGAGTTGTGGCTGACAGGAAGAAAATGAGAATCCCCCACTCAGCCCTTGTGAATACCAAAAGAAAGCAGGTGAGTAGCTACTATGATCATGTTGCTTAGCAGAAAATACTGGTCTTCTGACATAGTTTTAACTGTTCGCCATCACACTCTCCTCCCAATTTCCAAGAACTTAATTTCCACTTGTACGTGGTGTGGGTTGAAAAGATAAGTTCTCGCCTTGTTTTCTTCCACCACTAGATAGCTGAAGATGTGTGAAAAACAAGTCTTTTGGAGTAATTTCTCCCAAGCACAAAAGTAGGACTAGGTTCAAGGCAGCTGTGAGAAAATGACTTGTTCATAGCTATTTCTTCCGAACGGGAGAAATCTTGAAAAAAAAATCTTCAAATGAAACTCTGGGTCAGGTCAAATCTGTCATTGGACATTATTGGCACTGCCAATGTTGTATCTCAGTCCAGAGGTGTCCATCAGTATGTGAAGACTCCTAGATATCTCCTAGTTATATCATCAATGGTGTGCCACACTTGCTCTTAGTGAGAAGAGAAGAGATGAAGAACAGGAGCCTTGGTCTGCTTTGACCACTCTGGAAGGTAGCATGGATTGGGGCAGGAGAATGAGTAAGGAAACATATACCATAAAGAGTAGCAGCTAAACTGAAGTTGTACTGACACCTGATTGACCAACAGCCTCGTACTCTACAGTAGTGGCCAAAATTGTGGAAATCTTTTGGAGAAAATATATTTTTGAGGTTTGATGGCTAATAATACCACTTTTTTTTTTTTGAATTTCAAGATAATCATATTCCACTGCTGGAATGGCCTGGGAATAGCCCAAACCTTAACCCAATTGAAAATCTATGGATTGTTAGAAACTTGTTAGTCAGAAGCGACCCAACAATAAAACCCAGTTAATAGAAGCCATCATTCAATCTTGGTTTCACATTATAACAGCTGCAGAACTAAAAGACTTGGTTCACTCCATGGGAAGACGTTGTAAGGCCGTCATTCATGCTAAAGGTTACCCAACTATTAACTGACATGATGATAATTTTTATATATCTTGTTTTTTGCTAGGGTGGTAATTTTTGTATGTCTTGTTTATTTTCTACGTGTTTCACTTTTCATCTTTATACTGTAACTGCTATTCTAATAGCAAATCCTTCATAAAAGTTATTGCATTACATTCTTGATTAAATTATCTTTCCATTCATATATAATTTTACGGTACTACTATGCCAAAAAAAAAGTGGTGTCATTAGCTAGTTTTAGAAAATACATTTTTCCCAAAAGGTTTCCACACTTTTGGCCACTACTGTAATCTACCCTTTGCAGGTTTAACAGCAAACAAAATGTTTTATTTATTTACTTAATCTCAGCTGCTTGGTAGGACAAAATCCTTCCAGGTTTAATAAGTTGGTGAAAAGGAAAGAGCAGCCTTGTCCCATATGGCATTTAAACAATTGTGAGCATTTACATCGCAGGATCAGCTCACTACACCTTAACAGAGTCAATAAAATTTTTTTAGCCATTCTATTTGCACAACATGCTAAACTGGGTTAGGTTTTTTTTTACCTTAGTTATTTTGTTTTTTGAGAGCGTGTTTTTGTTTTTCTGTTTGTGTTTTTGCTAGCGTAGCTGGTTGGGCACACCAAACCTGTTTAGTTAGTTATGTTTCAAGGTATTATTACGCATCTAGAAAATGGATGAATTCGGGAATCAATTAAAGGGTGTTTGGGAAGGCAGTTATGATATTGGGGTGCAAAAGCAGAGAAGCAATCCTGTTTTGAGAAGGAGGAGAATTCTTAAAACTGCAAATGTAGACAAATCAAAGTGTAGATCCATCTGTAGCCAGCATAAAATAAAGGTAAAGGTAAAGGTTTTCCTCGCACATATGTGCTAGCCGTTCCCAACTCTAGGGGGCGGTGCTCATCTCTGTTTCAAAGACGAAGAGCCGGCGCGGTCCAAAGACATCTCCCTGGTCATCTGGCCAGCATGACTCAACACTGAAGGCGCACGGAATGCTGTTACCTTCCCACCAAAGGTGGTCCCTATTTTTCTACTTGCATTTTTTTTAACGTGCTTTTGAACTGCTAGGTTGGCAGAAGTTGGGACAAATAACGGGAGCTCACCCCATTATGCGGCACTAGGGATTCGAACCACTGAACTGCAAACCTTTCTATCGACAAGCTCAGCAGCTTAGCCACTGAGGCCCGTGTCCTTTAGCATAAAATAGATATAGCCTATTTCTTATCTCCACCTGCCTCTTTTCTCTAAACAGTGAAATATTTCAGATATTCAAATATTTCCCCAGTTTGGAAGGAGGACCCTGGAATGTTATTCACGTTTTGCAATATTGGTTTTTATTTACAGCCAACAAAAGTTTGCATCTCTGACATACGATTTCTATGTACATCTGATTTCCGTGGGGAAAATGAGAAACCTAGGTTCTTTGCAGGTCCCAACTCAACTTTTGGGCTGCTTCACACCACAGTCAACCAAGAGTCGGTGAGTTTGGCTTTATTTTTTGTATTTAAAAGATTTGGATACCGCTTCCCATGACATCTCTGGGAATAGTTTACCATTAAATCAATCCAATAAACCAGAGGTGCTATTCAGCAGGTTCTGATAAGTTCTGGAGAACCAGTAGCGGAAATTTTGAGTAGTTCGGAGAGCCAGCAAATACCACCTCTGGCTGGCCCCAGAGTGGGGTAGGAATTGAGGTTTTGCACTATTCTTCCCCTGGAGTGGGGTGGGAATGGAGATTTTGCAGTACCCTTCCTCTGCCCACCCACCAAGCCACCCCCACCAAGCCACGCCATGCCCACCAAGCCATGCCCACAGAACCAGTAGTAAAAAAATTTGAATTCCATTACTGCAATAGACCAATAGACGCAGACATGGTATATAACATATTTTTAATAGTAATTTTATTATAAATCACACCATAAAAAAATACCAACTAAAAAAAATAGAAGGTAGCAAATAAATGGAAAAGAATGAATAAGTATATTGTAAAGGAAAAGAAAATATATAAAGAAGTGACTATCCCTTCATCACAAACAAGTACCATAATTTTCGGAGTATAAGACGCACCTTCTGCCCTCCCAAAAAGGGTGAAAATCTGGGTGCGTCTTATACTCTGAATGTAGCCCCGCCCAGTTTCTCAAATGGAGGTTTCAGAGGCTGAAAAAAGCATCAGAAATGAAGCTTCAGAAAAGAAGCCCCCAAACAGAGTTTCAGAGGCTTTTTTTCCTGAAGCTCTGTTTCGGAGGCTTTCAGAGGCAGGACAAAAAAAAAAAAGCAAGGCAGAGAGCTCACAACCAACGAACCTGTTGCTAAAATTCACCTCTGAGAACAGTTGATTGGGGGTATTCTGGGAGGCTGATCCACCTGCCAATCACTTTTTTTCTTATTTTCCTCCCCAAAAACTAAGGTGTGTTTTATACTCCGGTGCGTCTTGTACTCCGAAAAATACGGTATAAACAATTTTAGTAACTGATCACAACATTCCCTTAAAACAAAACAATCTCTTTTCCCTTTATTTCATCTCTTATTTATAAACAAATCCTTAGAACATCATCATTTCAGCCCTGATCAGCAAAAGTCCATTAAGGGTTACTAGAGATAACAACCTATTTAATTCTGATGAGAAAAAGACCTTGTATTTCTTCCTTTTACTTTTAACCAATTTGATCTTTTGCCCCTTCAAATAGTCTCCTGGAACTTGATTTCATTTTTTAATTTGTGCCTTGCGACAAAATTCTTCAAAGTTTTGTCTGGTGCTCCATGGATGTTTTGGACAAACAGTACCCATCATCCTGTTTCAAGAATGATGGAAGTTGCAGCCCAACATATTTAGAGAGCACCAAGTTGCAAATGGCTGTGTTAATAGAACTTAACCATTAGATACGTTTTGTATGGGGTATTTTTCTTACTGTTCCACGTACACTATTGGTAGGGCGCTGGCCCCATTGGGGTCTGTGAAGGGCAGGGCACTCAGGTTGGCGGAGGCTCGTGGAAAGTCTGGAACTCCTCAAGGCCTTTGGGACAGATCAGGTTGTCCAAGACTTTGCTCCCCAGGAAGGGCTCTGTCATGGAGGGCTGTGTGCCCAGACCAGCTGTCTTGCTTTAGGCCTCGAGAACCAGTAGGAGGCAAAGGGAGAGAAACGGATTAAGGCTGAGAGAAGCGGTAGGAGGCGGAGGGTAAGAGAAATGGGAGGCTTTGGAGATGAGCATCCTTCCCAGACCCTCTTCCCCGAGGGGGCGCCCGGCCGCACTTACCTTTGCCTCGAGGCTTCTGCTGCTGGAGCAGGTGGGAGCAGCAGAAGGCAGCTAGGCAAGTCTAGTCTAGGCAAGGAGGAGCAGAGATCCGCGAAGGAAGGCAGTAGTGACGGTAGAGCTGGGTCGCGGCCGCCGCAAGGTAGGCCACGACAGAAGGCATGGCCATGTGGGAGGCAGCTAGGCCGGGATTCGGGCTTTGCTCACAGGCTCACCCAGGCAAATCAGGGCCATTCAGCTGGGCTGCGGGGAGAGCGCTGCGTGGGATGCAGCTGCGGCAGCAAAGGGTGGTTGAGGCAAGCAAGGGAGCCAGACAGAGAGCAGCAGCAGCTATGTCGGGCAAGCGGGCAAGATGAGCAGTGACTGGGCCGGGCTGGGCAGGGCAGGGCCAGCCAGTGGCGGGATTTGTTGGTTCGCCGAACTGCGCTGAATCTTAAACAGTTCGCCTGAACCGGTCTGAACCTGCAGCCCACCTCTGCATCCGTGTAAGCAACAGCTCATAGTAACATGGCTTATTCATGATGTATAAACTGCAGCAGTAAAGGCCCTACAACATAACACACCAAAAGAAGACCACTTTATTAACACAACCATGCTAATTTATTCAGAAATAATTCCAACTGAGCTTAGGGTTTACTCTGATTTAGAGTAAAGGCAGTTGAAGTTTACAATATCTTGCAGAGAAGGAATGAAATCCAAAAGTGGATTTGAGGGAAACCAAGCTTGTAAACTGCTCGATTGTCATGTTTGCTCAAAACAAGTCAGGGAGGACCGAAGGATAAGATTGGGAGCTTGATGCCACAACATATTTGAGGACAAAGAACAAAGTTTGCAGAAGCTCAGTAAAATCTGAAATTCTTACTTCCTGTGATTCCCTTGTGACTGGAGAAAAAAGCCAAGTCATGTTTTCTTCAGTATATGAGGACATGTTTATTCTATACTAGTAGCTGGATACTCGTGCTTTGCTATGAAACTATGTGATCGGGCTTGATAAATTGACAGTTAAAGCTTGAACATTAATGAGTAGTTATGATCGGCCTCTCCTCTCCCCTTCTCTCCCTCAGGTTTGCCCCACAGAGGCCTCTCCTATCTTATCTCCTTCTCTCTCTCAGGCTTGCCCCACAGAGGCCTCTCCTACCTTATCCCCTTCTCTCCCTTTCAGGTGGGGAAGGGGAGTAGAATGTCTAAACTCCCAGCCCGCAGGCTGGATGAGTCACGCGCTGGCCATGCCCATGCCCATGCCCAAGTGGCAGTTGGAACAGAGTTCTTTTCAGGTGGGGAGGGGGAATAGAATGTCTAACTCCTTAGCATCAGAGTGTGTTAATGATAATATAAGAAATACTAATGAACTGATGGTTATTGCAAAAAATCCTTTCTTAGCAAGCACCTAGAAGCCAAAAGGAACATACATGCCAAATTTCAAGTTTGTAGGTTTTACGGTTCTGGAGATTTCGTGATGATGTACGAGTGGTATTTCGCTTTTATATATGTATAGAATCTGGAGTACAATAGTTTAACCGAAACATATTCTAGAATATTTAAAATAGGTGAGTTGATTGAAGCCACCTTGGAAATAATACTGGTGGGTTTCATGTTTAAGTCCAAATCCTTTGAAGTAGGGGTCCCCATTCCCTGGGCCACAGGCCACTACTAGGTCGTGGCCTATTCAGAAACGGGGTGCACAAGTTGTGACTAGCATGCATGTGTGCGTGCAGCTCGAATTGTGTGAATGGCAGGCTGGCAGGCATGCACATCTGCACACAGCTCAATTTGCACACGTCGAGCTGCGAACGCATGGGCGTGCCAGCCCGTGGCTCGTGCGGCCGGTTCCCCTTGCCCCACAGTCAGGCCACCAAGCCTCAAAAGTTGTACACTGCTGCTTTAAAGGAAAATTTGGACTGTGTTGCACTTACATGCCAACTCAGTTATCTTAATCAAGGCGAATTCAATCTTCTAAGTTTGTCTGACACACAGAACAATAATCACACAACTGACAGTCACAAAAAATAAGCGGATAAAATGTTTGTTTATGATTCAGTATAGGTAGCCCTCAAACTTGCAACCGTGACTGTTTGAAGATACAGTGGCCCTGAAAAGTGACTTGCAACCGGTCTTTGTGCTTACAACCGTCACAAAATCCCCATGGTCCCATGTTCAAAATTTGGCTTGGCGTGTACTTAAGACGGTTGCAGAGTACCAGAGTCATGGGGTTGCGATTCGTGAGTTTCCCAACCAGCTTAGACAGCAAAGT
This sequence comes from Ptyas mucosa, assembly GCA_012654045.1. Lineage (NCBI taxonomy): Eukaryota > Metazoa > Chordata > Lepidosauria > Squamata > Colubridae > Ptyas > Ptyas mucosa. The sequence continues at coordinate 3,713,980 of WNWU01000035.1, forward strand.
CATTGGGGAAAGCCGGATTCCCTTAGCAACTGCATTTCCTTAATTGCAACAATCTGTTTCAACCATGGCAAAAAAATAGAATAGAATAGAATAGAATAGAATAGAATAGAATAGAATAGAA